>JAUZST010007771.1:0-37500 GCA_034779995.1 Parotocinclus haroldoi | reverse complement strand
TTCACATAATGAGCACTGAGGGCCATTAAATCAAAATTACAATTTTAAACTTACCAAACCCACGTTTGGACAGGAAAGTGGTATGAAATATGTTCAGTGTTGCTCCTGAACAGATCACAGAAACTCAGTCACTTCCAGGTACCCCACTGTTGGTTAATGTTTTATTACGCATTGATTTCTGTCTCATTTCATGTTAATATACCAAATAAAAATATCAACATCATCCAGGAGTCAAGGATAATCACACAGCAAACTGAACGAATGTGGGCATTAATATATATTTATAACCGTATATGTAAAGTGCAAAGGATTTATTCTATCTTCTTATCACATAGTGCTGGTAAGGTAGTTGCATGTAAAAAATTTGCTTATCTTGTGTGCTCTGGGCTGTTGCCACTTCCACCCACACAAGACCTTGGAGCCTCCGACCCCCATATAGTTGCAAATGCAGGCAAGGGGTTCCACATTCATAGAGTCAACTCAGGTGATCAGTGTGTACTGTATAACCTACGTTAATTATGTTAAGTGTAACACAATTAAAAGTCCTCACTTAGTTGAAATGTCTGGAGACACTAAGGAGATTAATAGCATACAAATTTCAGAAAGAAATACACAATTTGTAAAAAAAAAAAAAGAAAATATAAAAGAAAAGATTAAAAAAACCATGAATAAGACTGTCCTTACAGATTTTTAGCATCTGTTGTAAACAGCAAATACAGCTGAAGGCAAAAGTTACACGCACACTTTTAATTTTAAATTATTCTGACTAGTGTTTCATTACCAGAATCTACCATTATGTGCTCTTATGTACATTATGTACATTATGTATTCTATAGACAATCCATCAGTTTCAATAAATTTGGTGTGTAACAGAGCTATGTCTAGTAAATTATACCCATTAGTTACCCAATACCAATTAGTCCCATTCTAAAATGGTCACATTGGTTGTTAAATAGACACAACAATACTTATGTTAGCAAACACAACTATACATACACCCAGCAGTATTTGGGTGACTTTGATATGTTTTACAACCTAGCGCTTCAACATCATTCAAAAACTGTGGAGGCCCCTTTTAGTCCCTAGGATTAAAATAGTCATGTTGGGGGAAGGGGATTTGAGTACATGGCCTCATAGCTATAGAATTACCTTCCTGCCTTGAATGGGGATTATTTCACAGCCTCATTATTTAAAGCTACAAACTCCAAAAGTTGGAACAATATGTAAAAACACAGTTTTTACTTTGACTTTGATTTAATTAATTAGTTTAATTATTTAATTAGTTCACTTCATTCAATTTGTTAAAAAAAAACACATTCACACCTCCATTTCAGTCCTGCTAAACAGTCCAAAAGTAGTTGGAATGGGGACAATATTGGCTGGTAATGATTTGGTACAAAAGCAGCATCCAGTAAAGGCTGAATTTGAGGAGCAAAGATGGGCAGATAATCTTGAGTTTGTCATATTAGTATATAATTTAGTGAATCAAGGAATCAGGAGGAATTTCAGAGCACAGAGGCCAACGATCCAAACTTAAGTTAGACAACCGTGATCACCGAGCCCCCAGGAGGCATTGCATCATCAATCATCATTCAACAATAGCTGATATAACAACATGGGCAAGGGATTACTTTATCAAATCATTGTCAAGCACTACAGTATGGGGTTACATTTACAAATGCCACTTAAAACTTTTTGTCAATTGTCTTTTTTCCAAAATGTTCTCAATTAAGACAGTTACAGTTAGACAATGCAATACCACATGCTGCACATATTACAAAGGCAAATGGCTGTGGCAGAAGATGGCATGGGTATTGGACTGGACTACCTACCTAAAGAATATATGGAGAGCTTCAAAACGAAAAAAAAAAAAGTGTGATGATGCCGTTCCCTTGCACATCTTAATGAAAGGAACAAAACAACACCTGAAACACTTTATTGTTCGGTATCCCCAGTACTAAACCTCTAATATGTTTTGTCAGAAGGAATGGCATTTTAACAAATTAAATGAAGTTACACGACAAACCACAAAATATCCAGTGTTCATACTGTCTGCAATGAAATAAAAGTCAAAGTAAATGTAAGAAACCCTGCATTTTTGTTATTTGCATTTTCCATACTGAATGTTTTCTTATTTGGAGTCATATGTTAAAAACATACATTCAAAATAAATATTCAAAATGTGCATTTAATATCTGGTGTGACCTCCTGATGCAGAAATAACTATAGCTATACATATCTGGTAATTGCTGACCAGTGCTTCATCTCTGATGTGATGTGTGAAAATGCAGACTGGCAAAAACGCTGAATTTTGAAAGCAGTGGCTTTTCCTTGCTGCTATGCCATGCACACCATTGTTGTTCGGTGCTTTCCGACGATAAACTCATGAATATTAATATTAGACCGTGTGAGAGAACCCTTTAATTGCTGACAAATTACCCTGTATTTCTTTGTGAAGTCCCTGCCTCTTTGATGTCATACTTTTACAGTGATCTTTGTTGGTCAACCACTCCCAGGATGGGTAACAATAGTTTTGAATTTGCTCCATTTGTGGATGGCGGGAGTGCAGACTTTTCAGAGATGGTTTTGTTACCTTTTCCAGCCTTGTGAACATCAGCACCTTTGTACTTCCAAAAATGTGTTGGGAAGATCAGACTTTAATAAATCTCTGTTCTTCAAATACAACACACTCTGATCCTGTTTATTAAAAACTCCTAATTTCACCTTCACATTAACAGCTAATCCTATAGGTTTGATACTTTTTCCGCTCACTTATATAATATTTGATTTTCATACAATGATATGATTTGCATTGGTTTTCTCAGTTAGTTTTTATTTATTTATTTATTTATTTATTTGCTTCGTGCTGCTTGTTTTACGATGAAGAAATAACTAGTGAAATTGTGTGAATCCAGCCACTGGAACGTTTTTATATACAGTAGATCATAACTGGACTTTTACTGCCAACTTGTGTCTGCAATTTGCAAATACACAGCGGTTTTTAAATTAAAACAAGCGCGATTAGTACCTCCGTTAATAGTGGTGTCAATTCACTGAATATCTGTAGTTTAAAGCAGTTACTTGGGTGCACTTTGTAGGTATTGCATTAATAACTGCAGTCTGTGTGCCAATCATATCTCATCATTGTTGGACTGTTATGCTCTAATTCAATTCATTCCTTTTCATTTGCAGACATTCTTATCCCATATTACACAACATTGTCACATTCTGAAATAACTGAACAATTGTTCTAGATGTTATATACATTACTGGCACATTGTTGTAGGTCATATGTATGTAGTCAGTTTGGTATGTTATCTGTGTTATCTGTGAGGGATTGACTACTGCAAATGTGACTGTGTGTGTGATTAAAAGATTGTATCATGAACTTTGATTGGGCTGTTTTCAATGCTGAGTGAATTCATGTAGGTAATAACCAACCTAATCCAGATCACATGCTTAGGACTACTTCAGTCAAATCTATAGGACTACAGGACACACTCTGCAGGATGAGTCCCACAGGTGTTCACACATTTTAAGCTATTGTTAGTACACTGGGAAATGTTGTAATGGTTTTGCTGTTACAGCCCTAGTACTAATGTAATGTTGTGCTATTCCAGATAATCAATGTACTAATTCACTAATTTGGATTAAAGTTGAAATTCCTTATAAAAAAAGACCTAAACGAATATGAAATTGTCACCACAATTTTACAGGTTATAATGAATTGACATTTACTAAACATAAATTCAATAAAATGCATATAATGTTTTCATTATGCTAAGTTTGTTTACTTTAATTTATTTAACCATGACTCGTGTTCCCATAAATGTATGATTTCTTAAGGAAACTTCATCCTTGCTCAAGTACAGAGCCCCATTGTCAGTTTCTCAGCAGGTTTGCTTGGATGCCTCTCCCTTCATACTGTGTAGTGTTTCAGTATGACCAACAGTGGATCCTCTATGCATATCTGCCTAGCACTCCTCTTCTTACGCGTTGGACTGACTAGACCTTCTGTCTCTTTTACATTCCACAGCTAAATGTCTATTGATATTTCTTGACTTCATTGTTTATTGGGTCAAGGCCCAGCTGTGAGGACAGCATGAAAACAGATGAGATATGAGAAGGTTTTCAGAAATCAGCCAGGTAAGCTGAAATTAAGTCATCTGCACATTTTGGTAAGGTAGGTTTACTGGGTTACTGTAAGGCGTTGTATAGGGTTTTTTTTTTTGCGACACACCAGCAGCTGAAACAACAGGCTCACCTATGTTCCATGCAGTGGTTTGATTGAACAATTTATTCTAATTGATTTAACAGTAAAATAATAAATAAATAAATGAAAACTACTTTCAGTAACATTTTGAATGAAACTTCAAAATCACCACGCCCACAACACAAATGTCTCAGCTATCACTATTGTAGCAGAAAAAAATCTTATCAAGCATCAAGTTAAACCTTTATTTCACTTGAAACATCAATGAACAATTTTTAATCAACAAAGCAAACCAATGAGGGTAGAATTCAAAGACACTGCAGCAGGCTA
Source organism: Parotocinclus haroldoi (assembly GCA_034779995.1). Lineage (NCBI taxonomy): Eukaryota > Metazoa > Chordata > Actinopteri > Siluriformes > Loricariidae > Parotocinclus > Parotocinclus haroldoi. The sequence continues at coordinate 32,957 of JAUZST010007771.1, read as the reverse complement.
TTCCATCAAGCTAAAATTCCATTGCAGCAACTCAAAATGGTACTCAGTAGCTTGTATGGCCTGCACATGTTTGCATGTATGTCTGACAACGTTGGTGCATGCTCCTAATGAGATGACTGATTGTGTCCTGGGGGATCATCTTCTAGATCTGGACCAGGCCATTACTGAGTTCCTGGACAGTCTGAAGTGCAACCTGTTGGTATCCGAATGACAGACAATTAATGTCCCAGAGGTGTTCTACTGGATTTAGGTCAAGCGAGCGAGGTGGGCAGTCAAAAAACTGCCTACTCTTGCCACCCCAGACCATCACTGACCCACCACCAAACCGTTCATGTTGAATGAAGTTGCCGGTTGCATAACATTCTACACGGTGTCTCCAGGCCAGGTCTCCAGTGCTGGACGTGTCAATTATGGTGTTCTATTGGCATTGAGGTCTATGGTGCTGAGCAGTGAACACAGGGCCCACTATGGAACGTCTGGTCCTCGGGAAGCTAGTTTCTGACTGATTGGTCAGACATATTCACACCAATGGCCTGGCCTGCTGAAGATCATTTTGTAGGGCTCTGGCAGTGCCCATCCCGTATCTCCATGCACAAAGGAGCAGATAATGTTCCTGCTAATTTGTTAATCACCTTCTATGGCCTTGTCCAGCTCTCCTAGAGTAACGGCTTGTACTCTGGAATTTCCTACATACTCTTAAGACTGTGTTTTTGAGACAGAGAAAACCTTCTGGCAATGGTAGGTATTGATGTGCCAGCCAGCAGGAGCTGGCCAACCTGTGCAACATCTGTAGGGTTTAGGCACGGTACTAATAGTGAAACTACACCCAACTGCAGAACTAGTGAAAAGGGACAAAATGTCAATGGCCTCCTCCTATTAAACCGTTTCTGTTTTGGGGGTGGTCTCAATGTTGCTCCTCTAGCACACATGCTGGTAATTTAATTAACACCAAAGCAGCTAAAAGTGCTTAACACCACCCCCACCCCCCAGTTACTTAAATGACTAGATCAATATTCCAGCAGTTGAATTGAGTTGATGCTATATTCTATATTCTGTAAATATATATTCTATCTTTTGAGCTGTGTATATACTCAGATAAAAATGTTGAATTGTTGCAAAACTTGGCACGATTACCAGGCAGATATGTAAATTGACTACAGGTTTGTCTGATTAGACACTGGGTCTCGCCACAGGAGGGTGTAAAATGGTCCTTTTCCTGGACCATTTCTATATTATATATGATATACAACCTGAATTTGAGTATCCAGTTTCAGTCTGTAGAATTCCAGGTTTCTTCAATGACACCATTGCAAATGGAAGTAACCTATTTGTGTTTAACCAGTTTAGTGACTCTATACAGAAGCTGTAAATGTGAAGATGATGAGGGTATCTCAAAAGCACATATAATATCATCATTAGGTATGAATGTCACTGCCTTTTTTAGTTTTTGTAACCTTGTTAAGTTGCCAACCTAGCCTCTTGACAAAAATATCCATGAAGCAGAGCAAGGTGAGATAACCAGTTTAGACTGTTTATTCATTTATTCATTATTCGGCATCAGTGACTGTTAATAGACTCTAATGCTATTAGTATGGATGGCATGTGGTTACATTTTATTCATTTGCCAATTGCTTTTACAGTAACAGGACTGAATAAAAGTCATTGTTTATCTCATAATACACAAGCTGTTTAATCAATATTTAAAAATAGTTACATTTGAGTTTTGTTAGAGCCCGTGCCAAAATAATATGAATAATGAAGTTGAATTCATTTTGGGACCGTTTTGGCAGAATGACTCATGTGTCAAAACAACAGAAAATTGTAAAAAAAAATAGTGGACCCAACTGGACACATGACACAAAATGCTATTATATTTGGTCTTCAATTTACTGAAGAAAACAATCCAATATTCCATATCTATAAGTAACAAAAGTTGCAGTATTCGCGAGCTGCATTCTGTATCTTGTGTGACCCTCTTGTTTAGCAATAACTGTAACTTTTGGGTGGCACAGCGGGTGCACTGTCACCCAGGGTCCTTTCTGTATGAAGTTTACATGTCCTTCCCATGTCCATGTGGGTTTACTCCGGTTTCTTCCCACAGTCCAAAGTCATAAGTTAACTTAATTAATCACTTCAAATTAGCCCTGATCTGGGTAAATATGTGAGATTAGCTTCAATATAATGTTGAGTATTGATATAACCTTGTATCTGTCGTTGAATGGCCATTGATGCTGAAGTGCAACATTAAACAAACAAACCTTTACATTTACATTTACATTATTTAGCAGATGCCCTTATCCTGAGCAACTTACAAATGGGCTTTAAGACACCAGTAACATAATCTAATAATCAGGAATCTAAACAAGAAGACACTTCTGAAACTGTAAAGGTTTTGTGTGTGTGTGTGCGTGTGTGGTGTGTGTGTGTGTGTGTGTGTGTGTGTGTGTGTGTGTGTGTGTGTGTGTGTGTGTGTGTGTGTGTGTGTGTGTTTTAAAAGGGAGAAAGGGAGAAGGGTGGGTAGATAGCCAGACTCAGCTGTTCGAACATCAAGTGGACGTTCATTCCACCATTCTAGATGAATAAAAACAAACAAACAAACAACACATTCCTCTCCATTACCAGCATAAGCATAAGCTTGTATTAGGTTAAATAAATGCACTGTGCCAAATTAGAACCAATTAATGATAATGCATGTCTTTAAAATGCGGGAAGCAGGGACGTCGTAAGACCTGTTTTATGTCTAAAAAACATGCATTATTAGTCAATCGTCAATAGTTCAGGCCTATTTATTCTCTTATTCATCTTTGCTCTCTCTCTATTACAATGTAATGAAATTACATTAGAACCTGGCGGAGGCGCTGCTGTCCCACAGCGTCACTCAAACAGCGATGTATTGCTTTTAGTTGGGGTTTTATCAGTAGGCTGTCTGGGGATGCAATGGATATAATGTTTTGATAATATTTCCTTGTGGGAAAACAAATACTATTTAAATAGATAAATTAAGTTTCTGCTGTCAAATGCCATGTCGTCATAAAATTCAGTCATCCAGGTTATTAAACATTAGTAGAGACCAGATGGACAATTGTAATAATTTTGCTGCTATGAGGAAATTTTTCCAAATTCAATTTTGTGCCAGTTCGATAATTTTTCAGGTTATTTTAGACCCCCTAGTTAAAACGCAGAACCCTGTCTATAAGTCACTAGTGAAGAAACCGAAGAATCTGGAGTAGCCGGAGTAGACCCACGCGGTTAAGGAACAATCTCCACATAGATATCGAACCCGGATTTCAGGCGCTGTGTGGCTCCCTGTACTTGCGCCACTGCGCAGCCCTAAAGACACGTGTATGAGAATGAATGTGTGGATAGTACAGGTGCCAAATGAGTAAGAGTTATATGGAAAGCGAGAGCGTGAGACTGTGGGAACAGAGAGAGAGCTCGTGCTCTGATTGGCAAATGCAGTCTCTTCCTCGCGCACCTTCTTACTGACTGTTGCGCGCGCTCGGCGCATTTTCACTAGTAGCGTGATTGGCAACATCATAGCCGAATAATGGTTGTACCTCTGTTTAAATTGATTTGGAAATCGAAAAATGGAATCATCCTTTTCTGCACTCCATTTCTTCTCCTCCCGTTGCCTCTGGTTATTGGAACCACGGTATGAAACTACTTTTTAATATGTTTTATTTAGTGAATGTTGCAGAGAACTCGCATGTAGTACCTAGTGCACTTAGCTGGGTCAGCAGTGCTGAATGTCTGGTTAACTATTAAGGCAGTGAACTGTGGAGAAACAGAGATTAACAAAATTATTCATGTGATCACGCAGTATTTAATCATAATAGTGTTTATTGAAGCTTAATGCACGATTGTGTTTTTTGTTTGTTGTTTTTTTTTGCTTTTGTGTTTTGATTTTTGGGTAGGGTGACGAGACTCTTGCGTGACTTCGGCTCAGACATTCCTCTGTTTCACGAATGGTGCACACACACACACACACACACACACACACACACACACACACACACACACACACACACACACACACAATGCCCCCCGCAGCCCCCTTGTTGTCTTTACGCTTTGTGACAAAAGAAGCGCGGATTTCTCACCAAATGGTGGGAAGTCCATAGGCTGCCTGTCTTGCTCTTACAAGTTCAACATCCAAATACAAGCCCAAGGAGATTAATCATTGCATAAAGGTTTATCTGATCTTATCTTATCTCATCTGATCTTATCCTATTTTCACTCATTTCGATCCACTTAGAAATGGTCTGTTGGTTTGTTATGAACTTTTAGTTTATGACATAATATATATAACACAATCAATTAAGATTAGTTTATGACATAATATGTATCATTACAAGAGTGAAGCACTTCACCCTCTGGTGCATTTTCTGCAGACAAAGCACAGTCACACAAAGGTTTGGGCTATGAGCTATAAAATGTTGCACTTACAGCGACAGGTGACAGGTGTGGTGAGAAACAGCCTGTGGGCTGCTGTGAGTAAAATCTTCAAATGTCGTTGGAATTTGATCTTCAATGTCATTCAAGGTTGTAAGCTAAACAATCAAATTTGAAAAAGTGCTCCCCTGCATGCATTGTCTGCATAGATGAACATTAACATTAATGGCACACCCATCACCTTTCTGCTTTGCTACAGCAAATTCAGTTTCAACTGCATGCCAAAACTTGAACCCTATAATAAGGTGGTCTTCTGACTTTGCAGGAGGCAAGCTGTGCATATGTTATTGGACTGATGGCCGTGTACTGGTGTACGGAGGTTTTGCCACTGGCCGTCACTGCTCTCTTACCTGCTGTGCTCTTCCCCATGTTTGGAATTATGGAATCCAAAGCTGTGAGTGTTGATGCAAACCAGTACTTTGTATTTTGGCATAGGCATGAGATCCATTGTACAAGTTTATTGATATATACAAAAAATCAGTTATGATCTCTTTGTCATATCTATTAGATGTGTAACAATAGACTATAATGATACTGAGTGAACTATTCAAGTTTTTTTTTTTCAGAAGTGTAAACAACACAAAACATTTCACATTTCTTGATTACATTTGTATCCAAAAATCCTAATATATTACTAGAAACAGACGGTTAAAAAAACAAACAAACAAAATAAAGACTTTATTATAGCTTCACAATATTAAACAACCGAATGAAAGCATTCCTTTTTATTTCTGAAAAATAGCAATTCAAAACAAGCTGCACTTTTCTTGCATAAGAAAAGAATATATTGTATGCTGCAATTAGCAGAAATGAACAGAAACCGAACACGTATGACATGCGAGTGTGCCCTCTGATGTTTAAAAAAATGTAGTTATATTAAATAGCGTAATAAACAGAATGTATTATCAGTCTCTACAATGACACTGACATGACATGCATGCATCATGTCACACTATATTGCTACACCCCTAATATCTATGTATGTGTATGGATGTTTGTTTACTAGGTGTGTATGCAGTACCTTAAAGACACAAACATGCTTTTCTTGGGAGGGTTGATGGTAGCAGTGGCTGTAGAGCACTGGAACCTGCACAAACGCATTGCATTGCGGGTGCTGCTTATTGTTGGAGTGCACCCTTCTCTGTAAGTGTCTAACTTCTCAAGAACTTGACATTTATATGTGAATGCCAAGTATATACATGAATAATGGTTCCCCAAGAGCAATTTGATAAGTCTGATTATCATTTGGAGTACCTCACTAAATATATATTAAACATTTCATTAGTACCATGATGCAATTTATAAAGCAGCGATTAAGAGAGAATTCTGGGCAGTGTAATTGTTACCTTGGATTCCCGTTGCATTTTTGTGCAGACTGATGTTAGGATTTATGAGTGTGACGGCGTTCCTGTCCATGTGGATCAGTAATACTGCCACCACGGCCATGATGGTTCCCATAGTGCAAGCAGTATTGCAACAGCTCAACAACATGCCAGGAAAAGAGAAAGCTGGAGATGGTCCTTCTCCAGAACTTGAGAAACTGCCAGAGAAGCAGGCCGATGACGAGGGTAAGAAACAGCCCCGAGCCTTGATTTCATTTTTGTGTGATACTTGTTAAATGTACTGTATTTCATGACATTGTGTTATATATGGATTCATCCCATGTGTAGTGGTTCTGAACAACCTGGAAATGGACACAGCAGAATGGCACAGAGAAGCCAAAGAGAAGCTGAAGATGTGTAAGGGCATGACACTCTGTGTGTGTTATGCTGCCAGCATTGGGGGAACTGCCACCCTCACTGGCACCGGACCTAACCTGGTCCTCATCGGACAGTTAAGCGAGTAGGTCTGATGTCACTGTTCTCTCTATACACACAAGACTGGAATTTATACAGTCAGTGCAATTCATGCCTAGCTTTGAGTTAACAGATAACAGTCTTTAACAGAACATTCTAAATCTTTTCAGGCTTTTCCCAGAAAACCCAGATGTTGTGAACTTTGCCTCCTGGTTTGGATTTGCCTTTCCCAACATGGTTATAATGTTGTTGGCAGCCTGGATCTGGCTACAGTTTGTTTTCCTAGGATTCAAGTAAGGGTTATCACTTACATCTTATATCACTTACCTGTGACATATCTACTGTCATAAAATATCACACCACTATATCTTTGGCTAGTGTTTAAAACTACTCAAAAGGTAATAAACTCTTCATCTTTTTTGTTCTTAATAGCTTCAGAAAAACATGGGGCTGTGGCTCAGTCAAGACAGAGAAGGAGATTGCTGCATATAACGTCATCCGTGATGAACATCAACGGCTCGGCCCCATGTCTTTTGGAGAAATAAGTGTTTTAACAGTCTTTATCCTGCTAGTGGTACTGTGGTTCACGCGTGACCCAGGCTTTGTGGACGGTTGGGCAACCCGGCTCTTCAATGCGGAAAAAGAGTATGTGTGCACACAATTTCAATTGCCAATGTTTTTTTTTTATATATTTTTTTCCAAGATATATATATATATATATATATATATATATATATAAATCTGTAGTGAGCAGGTGAATGCAATCAAAGCATGTGGTTGAGCAAGGCTGTGTAAATGCACTCCACTTTATACACTGCTCACAAAAATTAAGGGATATTTCAAAGTGAAACATCCAATAATCAAATATCCTAATGTGAGCAGTGTGTTTTCAGGCTTACACTCTTATATGTAAAGATTTTTAGTGTCAGTCCATCCCTGTAAGAACAGAAACTAAATTGGGGAAGTGAGCATAAGATTGTATTGATGTGAAGCAGTGTGTGAAAATATATTTATTTCACCTTAGATTTATAAAGAGAAACCTACTGAGATAGAACCACAATTGACATTGTTTAAATGCTTAAACGGAACAGTGATTTATATAACATAAGCACAATCCCTCAAATGTGAACTTTTGTCCAATTACCGGTATGTTGTCTGCCTGTTGTATTCATTTGTGATGATACCTTAAGGATAAAAATGTAGTCAGTGTTAATTTATAAATGTGTAATTCTGTGTGTCAGTCAGTGAGTAATCATTAGTTAGTCTGTACAATATGACCTTGAAGTGAACAACACGGTGCGCGCATTTCCTAATAAAGGTGGACACAGATACATTTCAGAAAAGGATGTTTGTTCACAGTTTAGAAAAAAAGGAGAGCAAAGTGCACTCATTCTCACGTCATCAGATGAGGTAAAACAAGATTAGAACCGAAATAAAAAAGCTTCCAATGTAAGAAACAAAATCAAAGTACAAACCAAACAGAACAAAGTGTCTGACAGATTTGGCATGTTTTCTGTCCCTCCACAAAGGAGTTTCCTGAATTGCACAAGAGGGACAAACTCACAGACTGATCTTTAGCTTGATGCACTAATGTGTGTTCTCCTATTAGATGATGTGGTGATGAACCCTTATCTAGGTCAAATGTCTTAGGATTTGTGAATGGCATTTCAGACCGGAAACTATCTGCAAACAGAGGTTGTGTACAAAGTGGTGCAATGGTCAATAATCCAACTTCCATGCTGCCACAGGCCATTCTTAAACCCATTGACTTTAATACAATCATGTACAATCTGCTACTTTTCCCAAAATAATCTGATATTTGTAAGGACAATAGTATACTCAACAGTCCATAACAATTTGTGAAATATATTGAAATATGAAATATGTTCTTTATCTTGGAACATCGAATGTCTATATACTAACATCTTATCGATCATCGTTTGGACAGGTATGTAACAGATGCAACTGTGGCTGTGTTTGTAGCTTCTCTGCTCTTTGTGCTGCCATCTAAACCCCCCTGCCTATATTTCTGGAGGCAACAAAGCTTGGATATAGGTAAGCACTCTGAAAGATAACGAATGAGCATTCAATTTAAGTCAGTTAAGTGTTTCAGAACTGATCCCTGTTTATTTATTTATTTAAATTCCAGTCCTATATTCTACAGCCCCATATTTGGAGGGTAACATGTTTTGAGGTTATAATAAAAAATATTAAACATCTAAATTGCAATAATCAATATTTTTGTGAACCTATTAAATTCTCCAGGAAGCAAGACGCACGAGTCTACTTCGGAAAACCCAAAACATTAATGTAGTAGGAATAGTAATCTGTAAAATTATTCTGATCTTTAAGTAGTCAATCTATAGCCAAACTGTTTACAAACGAAGGAAATCTCTATAACCTAACAAAGTTGTCTTATGCCACTAGACAAAAACATTAGAAAAAAGTCTCAGTTGCCTTTTTGTACCTGGCATGAGTGTCAACTCTTGAAGTCCTGGATCACTATCAGTGTTTTGGAATAGATATTTAGAAAAATTAGAATAGAAATTCAGTTTTGCTGGGTTAATTATCTCCATTCTGTTTCAGCTACCCCGTCAGAAATCGAACCAAGATCAGCTTTGCTGACCTGGCAGGTTATTCAGAAGAAGATGCCATGGAGCATAATACTGCTGCTTGGAGGAGGCTTTGCTTTGGCTAAAGGCAGCGAGGTAAAATTGACTGAAAATGTATATTTACTTACAATTGTATCTATACATGCAACTGAAAACAGTTGATATTGTCCAATGTATGTGTATGTCCATATAATGTATACTTAGGTTTTAACTCCTTGCACATGTCTCCAAATACAAAGGACGCAGGTTTGTCACAATGGCTCGGAGATCAGATGACCCCACTTCAGACCATTCCTGCATGGGCTATTGCAATTATCATGTGCCTAATGATAGCCACTTTCACTGAGTGCACCAGCAATGTGGCCACAGCCACTCTGTTCCTGCCTATCCTCGCTTCTATGGTATGGAACCACCTTTTGTTACTCATACACACGTATGTTTAAAAGGTGAAATAATTGAAATCACACATTTTAAATCACATATTACACAGAATGGTGTTACTACACTAGCCCACCACTATGCTGACCTTCTAGCCAGGCTGAGCATCACATGCAGACAAGATTGACTTTGTCTGAATGCATCCGAATTGCCTGCTCACACTGCGATGGTTTGAAGTTCTGTTCAGCGCACACTTAGGCCAGTGTCTTGTGTTCTCCAGGACACGCACCAAAATCCTGAATGTGGGAACACTAGTGTATATACAAAGAAGGCAAAGATTGTAGCTACTTAAAGGACCTGTTCACTTCTCCAGACTTTAACACAGACATGTCTCTTTAAACCTCCACCCCCACTTGTGGTTTTTCACCTATCGTTCTTGCCATTGTAAAGTTCTGGCATACACTGCCATGTCTTAATGAATGTAGGCCACTGTGAAGAGAGCCTTTGAATAGAGAGAGCTGAATGGGGCCAGAGCTCATGAGCTCTACTCATGTAGCAGTGATGTATAAAGTACCAAAAACGGCTGCTTGATAAAAAAAAAAAAAAAAAAACGAGCAATGACGAAACAACTCACTTACAGATGTATTAAACATTATTGGCACCCTTAATTGTTTAGTATAATAAAAAGAGCATCAGAAATAAGTAAATGTACAATGTACAAACTTTGTTTCCTTAGAATATTTTATATAATAATGGGCGCTCAACAAAAGAGTTGACCTGTCAACAAACACACAATGAAACAAAATTAGGAAAGAAACATCAGGTTCATGACATAGACAGAATTAAATTCATCCTTCCCTAGTAAATGGTTGCACAGCCTTTGGCAGTAATGGCATCCTTCATGTTTGGAGCAGTCTGTGAGCTTCTGCTGTCTGCTTGTAATTTCTTTCACTCTTCCACTGTTGCTCTCTCAAGCTCTTGAATTTTTACAAGGTTTCTTTCCCTAATACCACAGGTTTTCAGTTGAATTGAGACTAATATCTGGCCAGTTTACAGCAATCTTTTTTCCCCTTCTGAACTATTCTTGTGTACTATCACGTATACTATTTGGGATATTATCCTGTTACCTGTGTTGTTTGACTCAAACCTAGTTTCCATGCACTTGAGAGTGCATCTTCACTGAAATGCTCTAATAATCCTCTGATTTAATTTTTTTTCCTGCATTCAAAGCCTCTAGTTTAGATGCAGTACTGCATTAAGGATCCTCCCACACTCTGCACTGTGGATGGGGAGCACTTTAAATTATACATTTGGTTTAATTTGTCAATAGAACATTTTCCCAGAAAGACTGTGGATGATCTACATAAGCTTTGGCAAAGTTCAGACACCCTTTTTAATGCCTTTGTTTAATCAGTGGGGTCCTCTTCGGTCATCGCCATAAAGCCCTGCTTTGTTCATTGTGCATAGTACAGGTTGAAACCAACACTCAAGATGTTTCCAGCCTGAGATTCTCTGGATGTTGTGTGTGATTTCTTTTTGACCCAATGTTCATTGGGTTCTCTCATCAATTTTTACAATCTTTACACCACATTCTGTAAGGTTCTTGACTGTTCCATGAGTAGCAAACGTCTTGATATTGTTTCAAACCGTTGATGCCATTTTGTTAAGTATATGCCTTGTGCCTTTCTGTATAAAACGTATGGTTGAACAAGTTAAAATGCTTGTTTAACTAAACACTTATTCAGGAGATATTTGTATACTTAATATTCAGGGGTGCCAATAATGTTGTCCATAACTGTACACATTTTAAAGTACATAATATTATTTGTGTTTAACCACTTATCAAAATACACTGATCACAAACTCTGGGCAGATTTCAAGCTGAATGCGAAGCGATAAAAAAGAAGCATTTGATCTTTTTTATTTTAAACAAGAATACCAGAAGCAATTGACAAATCAAAAAAAGGTGTTCTATAATGCAGATGAGATTCAATAATGAGATGCAAAAACATCTTTTATTTAATGAAATATATATATAAATGTAAATGCACTAAAGTTCTGGAGTATCTGAATGTTCCCTGATCTGGAAAGTGCACATGATGCAATTTCCCAGTCCTTGCAATGTTTTGGGACCCATAGGACGTCTTGAAGCTCTCTTCTTGAAGCACTTGGAAGATCCCAAAGCGTGATTAGCAGACTGTGGAATCGCTTTCAAGATACTGGAACAGTATGAAGAAGACTAGTGCAGGGTCACCCATCTGTCACAACAGCAAGAGATGATTGCTACTTGACCTTATTGGCAAGAAGGAGCAGGCGCAGCAATGCAACAGAATTGTGGGGACAGTTTCTTGATGTCACTGGATGGTGGATCTGCACCCAGACCATACTAAATCGGCTCCATCATGTTGGACTGCATGCTCAATGGTTTCCGTTATCTGCTGAACACTGTAGAACCTGTAGAAGGTTGGCTGATGAGCATTGTTATTGGACCCGTGATGAGTGGTCATCTGTCCTCTTCTCTGTTGAGACATGGTTCAGTTTGCAGCCTGGCAGTCTTTGTGTCCTGATCTGGCATGAACGAGGAACAAAGGACTCCTTCGGTGGTGGTGGACTAGTGGTCTGGACTGGCATCAGCATTTGTGGTTGTACTGAGCTCCACGTTTTCAGAAATGGATCACTGAGGATACAGATACTGAGGTGAGGTCCTGCACCCTATAGTGGTACCCTATGCTGGAGCAGTTTGAAACAACTTTATTTGAATGTTAATGAAAGGCCCGATCGTGTACATCTCATCAACAACATGCTTCAGGAAGCAAGAATCGAACGCATGTACTGGCCTTCACATTCTCCAGACCTGAATCATTCATTCAAAATGATTAAAAATGCAGTAAATGTAGTAGGAACTTATTAACAATGTAAAAAAAATACGCTTTGCTAACACAAAGTGTACAGTAAGTTGTGCTTACTGCAACAGAAACAAACATGTTTTCAGCCTGCAGCAGAGCAACCATGTGGAAGATTTTCCCCAGTGTTTCAGGATGGATGCTAATGGGATTGATGCATACTACTGTGATCACACTTAACATATGATATAACCTGTGTAATAAAAACTTACTCCACTGCATTTTTTAGTCAACAAAACACAGATACCTGCCTTCCCTTAATGCTTATCTTTAACCGAAAGTTAAGATGTAACTTCAGTGGACCTGAGGTTCTATTTGATGTTTTGCAGATTCTTTAACATTTGCTTGCTAGTTTATTTATATATATATATATATATAGCATTTTTGTTTTAGATACAGCAGGATCCTAACAGATAATCTTTTATTTAACAGTGCCAGTCCATAGGCGTAAATCCATTGTACATCATGATTCCCTGCACCCTCAGTGCATCTTTTGCGTTCATGCTTCCGGTGGCCACCCCTCCAAATGCCATAGTGTTCTCTTATGGTTATCTAAAAGTGTCAGACATGGTGAGTACCATTACCTTAGACATTATTTTGAGATTATTGTATCCATCTAATATTGTATGTATATAAACATATATTCTACAACTAACTGAACTTCATTTTCTCTTCAGTCCAAGACAGGTTTTGTCATGAACATCATCGGAATCCTATGTATCACCCTGGCAATAAACAGCTGGGGAAGAATAATATTCAGTTTAGATTCCTTTCCCAGTTGGGCTAACACCACAGCAGCATGAGAGGATGCAATTCATTCTGTAAGCAATTAAATATCACATATATATCGTCGCCACGATGTTGCTGCAAGCTAAGATGCTGATGGTGACACCATCATCGCACCAGAAACGGGTTTCTCTGTAGGGACCATGCACTTATACACTGTGAATGTGTGACATGCTGTTTATTAACACCACTGCTATATACAATTAAGTATACAGTAACTACAATAATGATGTAGGAGTGATCATATTAAGCATGAAATGTGTTTAATACGTAGCTCTTATGAAAAATTCTTACAGAGTAGTTTTCAAAAGTTTGGGCACCCCTGGTCAAATGATGTTATGGTGAGCATAGATGGGATGTATTTATGATTTAACATTTTAACGTACCATTGCCATTTATTTGCTAAATTAACATAACTGGCTCATTTAAAATTTTGAGCCATTTGGCAGAAATCACAGTCTCCAAACAAGCTCATAATGATATCCCAAAATCTATTGGACAGGTTTCTCAGTACAGTGGTGGCTGTTCTAGTGGTAAAGGGTGGGAAATGTTTTAGTGTAATTTTGGGTAACCACAAACTTTAGGCTATATAATAAATATTCTTAGGGCACCTTCTGCTAAAATTCTCAAAACAGAGTCCAAGTATATAATATTTTACAATAGTTTTGTTTGGGAGCATATTTTGGAACCTTTTATTATGTAACCAGTTATTATCATTAGCTCTTAACTGACCTGGTTTCCCAGTAATTGTAGATATTTAGTATAAGCTCTCTCGCTCTCTCGCTCTCTCGCTCTCTCGCTCTCTCTCTCTCTCTCTCTAAGGTATAGAAGGACCACCACATGTTTGGGGGGGGGAAAAAAGTGCCCTTTTTCTTAAAAGCAAACAAGTATCAGTGCTTTTTCATTTGTAGAGAGATGTCATATATAAGTTTATTCTCTGTTGTGTTAACTTATTTCAATTTAGAAAACCACCAAACCATGTAACTTGGCACAGTATTCTAATATTTTGCATAGGACTGTAATTTTGTTTATATATGAGATCTCAAAGTACTTTTATTCTATTTATCTGTATACAGGTGCTGGGAAAAGTTAGTGAACCTTTAATAAATAACAAATTTTCTGCATTAATTACTCATGAGATAATTGACAAAAAATATAATGTTTTATCTATTTGATCATAATGATTAGTTTTTAAAACCTTATTCTGGAAATCTGGAGAACCTGTTTTGGCAGCACTAAGGTCTGGACCCTTCACTTATTCGTTGTAAGATCAGACCACATTGCATGAGCAAATAATGCAGAAATCCTGGTAAATTATTTTGCAAATATTTATGTAAAGTGTAATTTTATCACTGTGCTTCTCGCTGTGATTTGATTCTCAGGAGAATTCATTTATATTAAGCAACTTGGTATTACATAATAAAGAGTAAAATAAATAAATACATACATCAGTTTGGAAATAAGATGACTGTTCTTTACATAAACATTTAATGTACTTTGTGTGTTCCTCTGTTATTATTATTACTGCAGTTATATGCAGTTACATTTAGAGTCAATAGATTTACTCTATTAATTGTTTTATAAAAATGACTCCATGGAATAAACATTACTTTTTAAAGAAATTATCAGAGGCTTTCAGTTTGTAGACCAAAGGGCTGTAAAACTATGTTTAAAGTAGTCTTTTAAACCAAGACTGTGGTGGAAGTTACTTGTAACCTCTAATTTATTTTTAATGATTTTCAAATCTTTTCTAATTCTAATTTTTACATCAAAATAAAAATTGTTTGTAGCTATACTACTCAAATCCTCACCAATCAAAATACACACTCACACACTCACGCACACACCCTCTCGCACACACCCTCTCGCACACACCCTCTCGCACACACCCTCTCGCACACACCCTCTCGCACACACCCTCTCACACACATACACACATACACATACACACACACACACACACACATACTCACACACACACACTCTCACACACACACACTCTCACACACACACACTCTCACACACACACACTCTCACACACACACACACACACGACATTCCAGTGCACTTTCTGTTGGAGTTAAGGTCAAGGTTCTGTGCAGGTTAGTCACGTTCTCAAAGTTGGGAAACCAGTAGTCTGTGGCAAAAAGATGAACTGACTTTTTGGAAGCAGAATTCTATAAATGTGTCATATTGGGAATCCTTGGGGTATCAATACAAACCATTCTGCTGCCCCTGTTTGTACAAACGTATGCTTTAAATTAATGCTTTATGAATTAGAAATTGTGATCATAAATTAAAGCTTCCAAAATGTAACTGGGAGATATTGTCTTACATACTTTAATCTTTGACATTTGTGATGAGATCACATGAGATTTTCTTCTGATGACTCTTGACTCTCCGTGTCTGTGGGTTGTACCTAGGTAGTCTGGTTTCCTCTCACATTCCAAAGGTCAGTTGATGTTATAGTGTCCCAGTGTGAGTGAGGCATGCTTGAGACATTTACTTCACATTACACTCCAAATGCTGACTAAAATCAAAACAACTAGCGTAGTTATGTGGGAAAACATACTAAATATATTTGACAATTATTATTATTTCCCCATGTATTCATTCATTCATTTATTTTCTTATCCACTTGTTGCTAGTCATGGTTGAAACTACCGGCACTTTGGGAACACCAATGAACCTAACACGCGTGTCTTTGAAATGCGCTGAGAAACCAGAGTACCCAGAGAAAACCCACAAAGACATAGAGAGACATGCAAACAGGTGGAGCCCAGGGTCGGGATCAAACCAGGAATCTCAGAGCTGTGAGGCCCATAGACTTTTGCATACTAAATTTGTGGTTTCTCTATCACCTCTATTTTTTGTTCCAGTATACTCATATCTAGTGTATACAGTATGTACCAGTGCTCTCTAGAATTTGAAACAAAAAAATTTAACAAACATCAACATTCACTGAATTGGAAGAGTCACCAGGGGACTGCAGAACGTGCCTGGAAATGTTGGAATATCCAAACTCAATGTGTAAACAACCTCCATTCATCTAATTAACATGAACAATTATGCCTTTTCATATATCAGCGTTGTACTCATACCCCATTAGCCAGAGAATAAGCTTGGCTGTAAAGTGGGTGACCGAGATAAATGTTTGGTTCTTCATATTTTTTGTATTCTGTCTGTCAGGTTTCTTAAAGTATGGGCAAAATATTCACACTGTATATGGTTTGGAATGAAACAAACATCGTGGTTCAGTTTGCCTTCAGATATTCCTGAAATATAAATATTATATAATTCAAAATCCAAACATACCTTTTTGTCTTAATTTACCATCTGTTAAGTAGCCAATGCCTAAAGAATTACCTGTGCCAAAGGCTCTAAAAGACAAAACAAGCAGAGGTCTATATGGGAAGTACATTTGTATATATTTTAAACATAAATACCTGGTGCAAAATCGAAACGTCCTGCCACTTAAAAATGCCTAACATGACTTAAAAGTATTAAACTGATTAGAATTAAATGTTAAAAACACTAGTTATACGGTCGACCAACAGTATTTTAATTTGTAGGCCACATGTGCAAATTGTGTTTCCTAGTGTAAATTAAAAACAGGTGTCGAGTTCCCGGACTGAGATTCAGGACGCTGCTTGCTGACGTAAAATGCACCGTCTTGGCATTATGTACGACAGAGGAAACAGTTTGGTGATAAATATGGCGCTCGTGTAATGAAACTATTTAGCCGTGGAGTTGTAGTGAATGAAGTAATGCTGTTTTTAGTTAAACAAACGATGTGTTACATGTTTACTAAAGCTTTGATAATATCGTGGTCTTAACGTACGGTGATGTGAAATGGCTGGCGTGATGGAAACAGGTTTGTAAGCACACCGTTTCTCGTAGCTGAGTTAGCTTTTAGCTGAGTTAGCCCAGCGCTCTATTTGTAGTCTTAGCGCTATTGTTTAGTTTTACACGGACCAAAGAAAAAATATTTAACTTTTGTTTCTACCAACTAAACGATGTACCAGCCGTTTTTATTGTCTAAAGTACAATATTATGTTAGAGCAAAAAAAAAAAAAAAAAACCCGGTAAGAGGAGTAGTAACCCACCACGGCACCGTGTTTACCTTTAGTTTTAATGGAGGGAGCTGGATTGCTGTATTCAGACCTGTGTATAAACAGCATTCCAACCAAGAAGTCAACATTTTTATTTCGTTTGTATTAGGGTGTGCAGTCTGACCGAAAAGATCGCGATTTAACTTTAGGATCTCGATCACGATACAGTTCATTACTGCTTATACTTTTCATATTGGTATTAATTTGCAAATAAACAGCAACCAGAGCGATTTCTTTGCTCTTTAAAATGTATCGGCATGAAAGAACTGATGAGAGCTAACCTAGTTTGAGTAACAATACACTATCTGTAAAACATGTACTTGCATTTGAAATGTTCCGTAATTCTAGAGCCAACAAGCGTGAAATGAGTTTCCAGTCATTTCCAGATAAAGAAATCAAATTTAGTAATGGGTAGATGAAGCATCATGAAGCGTTTTCGACCCATAGAGAAACTGCAAAGAACACAAACTATCTCCATCCAATAAAACCCACAAACATGTAGATACATGTGCTCCCTTATAAATACAATTTAGCACGCTCAAAAACAAGAGATACAGGAACTGTATCAGTCACGTGATGCACGCACTGACACAGGGTTTCGCTTTGTTTACTCGGCGTCGAAGCTTCAGTGTCGGCAGACCCATGACTAATAGAATTCGTAATACACGTTAAAAAATAGCACTAGCCAGTAAATATCCACATGAGCTAAACTATATGTAAGACAACATCAACAACTGGTCTTGCAGTGAGATGTTTGAGACTGTAAAATAAATGTACATTTGTTTTTTTTAAAGTGTGCATTATTTACTCTGCAAGTTGCCACTTTTAACAAGATTACAATCTATTAATTCGTATCCATACAGAGGAGCAGGCAAGGAATCGCTTCCAAGCTGAGCTGGAGTTCGTTCAGTGCCTGGCCAATCCGAATTATCTCAACTGTAAGTGTGAGTTTTTTGTATAGACATTTTACAGACATATATTATGTGTATTATACAGATGTTACATGTTTTACTGTCCATGACCAGCCCTCACCGAAAAATGATTTGCTGGACTTAATTAAACATCAAGGCAAGGCTAGGAAACATGTACAGTGAGTAAAACCGAATTGCTTGAGCTTTTAAATGAACTTTCACAGTTTGCACGGAAGGGTTGTGCGATGTGCATCGGCACAGTTGTCTTAATTGTTGTTTTAAAATGTGTCCGCTGAAAAAATACAAATTTTTAAAAGTCAAGAACACCCCCTTAAGTGTTTCACATATGCAGTGCATCATGGAGCTGGCTAGGACATACTTACTGCACATGTGAGCTGAGAGCATCCAGCACGCACAAACCAAGCTAGCATCCTACCTAAAAGCCCAATACTAATGACAAAATACAGACACCACCAGTTTTGCTGTTTATGCTGATTTAATTGCTTAATCGTGGTCATGTGCATGGAGGCGATTTTTCTTTGAAAGGACAGCTCAAAATGTGCAAAATATGTTGTAAGTTGGCTCACAATTTTTTAAACCATCTGTGAAACTAACCACAGTAATTGTAAAACGTTTACAATATTTGGAGGTTACCAAGTATTGTTTAATTATTGTTATTGACAATACCAGAAAATAGAGACATGATACAGAGTCACTTTGCACCCACGGTCATGATTTAAATTGTAATGTATACTGTAGTTTGATCACTTTTCTCTCAAGTGCACTGTTCCTATGTAAATCGATATTTAATTAAATTATATACATTATTGATATTTATTTATTTGTTCGTAAAGCGCATCAGAGTAAATTTCATTGCAAGGTTCTATTCTATTCTTAAGACGATTTAAATAAATTCTATACAAAGCTAAGAATTTAAATAGATTTTATTTAATTTGTTCCATAAAAAACATACAGGCTTGTGTGTATGTATTCACAGAACGAAGGGAAAAGCTGGCTAAAGTTGTAGACTTTACAGTAATAAACATTGGTTTAGGAATGACATGCAAACCATTGTCAAATACAGGCTGTATCACTAAATTAAAAACCAGCATTAAATGAAAATAAACACTAAGTCTGGAAACGTAAGGTTTTACCTCTGTGGTTTAAAATTGGTCTTTGGGAAGATAGACGGTTTTAAAAATATAAAGTTTTTTTTTGGGTTGGCACACAAACTGCATATCCCCAGAAGATTCAAATGTCACGAACATACCAGAAAGCTCCACACAGACTGTAACCTTTGGCAAGGATTGTATCTGTTCACACTATCTGCTTGATTATTATTTTTCTTTATATTTATAAGAACACCTGACTTTTGTCTTTGTAGTTTTAGCTCAGAGAGGCTACATGAGAGAGAAGACCTTTGTGAATTACCTGAAGTATCTACTGTATTGGAAAGAACCAGAATATGCTAAATTTCTGAAGTAAGTCCATGTTTGTTTCACTGCATTTATTTATTTGTATAGATTTGCACATTAACTAACCAGACTTGATTAATGTAGCCATAGTATTTTTTTTTCTACTGTAATGTAAATATTAAGGCTATATTTAAATAAATGCATCAGAGATATGGTATGGAAACAAGCTAAACCTTTTTTGATTTATGGAAAGTCACAGTAATTATAGAAGGTACCATACTGTACTTTTACACTCTTATATACAGGAAACATGTAACAGTGCATAATGGTGTAAGAGGATGGTATGATGATTTTGTTTGATTGAATATATACACAAAAATACATCAGTGGCAAGAGGCAATTCATGAGGGCCAAGAGGTGGAAAGTTTGGGACTGGCTTAGTTGTTCTCCAGACTTCAACCCTATAGAGTATGCATTTTACGTGCTAGTGAGGAGACTGAAGGGAGTAAACCCCCAAAACAAGCACCAACCAAAATATGCTGTGGTGAAAGCCTGGAAAACATCGCAAAAGAAGAACGCGAAGGTTTAGTGATGTCACAGGCTTAAATGCCGTTCCAACTAAATATTAAGTCTTAATTTAATTTGCAATCACAATTTCATTGAAGTTGAGGCAGGAAAACGTAAATAAAAACATTTGATGATGAGCTGAAAATCCTTTTCAACCCATATTTAATGGAATACACTACAAAGACAAGATATTTAATGTTCAAATAGATAAACTTGATTGTTTTTTGCAAATATTCACTCATTTAGAATGATCTATTTGAGATTTATCTATTTGTCTCTTTATGGCTGCTATGATTGTAGTTCAAAGATTAATTTCTTTTTGTAGTTTCTAATAATTTTTAAACCATTGCACATTGAAGTGAATGATCGTTGATCAAATGGGTGTTAAATGGTGGGTACATGAATATTTTATATGGCCTGATATTTGGACAAAATGTGTCAACCTTTTCAGATATCCTCACTGCCTGCACATGCTGGAGTTGTTGCAGTACGAGCACTTCCGGAAGGAGCTGGTGAATGCTCAGTGTGCAAAGTTTATTGACGAACAGCAGATACTGCACTGGCAGCACTACTCTCGCAAACGTACGCGCCTTCAGCAAGCTCTCGCTGAACAGCAGCAGCAACAGCAGCAGCAGACTGCACCACATGGTAATACTGCTTCTAAATGAAAGGGAAATGCATAGTGGCATGAGCTGGATCTAGAGCATACCTTTGTGCTTGTTATGAGGACTTTTACATAAATAATGTAGTTATACCATACATTTGTGTGGTGATAGGTAGACATGCATTCGGTACCTTGAAGGTTAAAGTATGGTTTGTTTTTGTTGAATGAACCTTTTCAGCATTCTTTCCATGTTGTTTTGCTTGTTTCTCCTTTACTAACCCCATCCATCCAATTTATGTATAAATAAAAACATTTAAAAAATTGACTATTGTCTCTGAACCCGGAGTATAAATGATTAGACCAGCTTACCACACCTGCTTTTCATATTTGTGATGTATCAGAAGAACTTTTCTTATTGAGTGAGTCTCAGTAGTTTGAGTTCTTTGCATTTTTGTTTGCTTTATTGCTAACTTGGATGTACCAGAAAAGCTGTCAGACTGATATAGAGAGCAGAAATGAATGCAATTAGCAAATGCAGAATGTATGGAATTTCATGATGTTCTGTGAAAAGAAGCATGATTGTCTGTCTGTACACAATACTTTAGAATTTGCTTTGAGCGCTTCAATCAAGGAGTTTAAATGTGGTGTGTGTGTGTGTATATATATATATATATATATACACACACATATGTATAAAATACATACACATCAATGATAGGTGAGTGATGACACATGGTATTCTGACACGAACAAATTGGTGTCAGAACGTTAATACAAGTACGCTGCTCACAAAAGTTAAGGGATATTTCAAAGTGAATACGAAGAGGATCCCACAATAACTGCTGGACAATCTGATCCTGTTCATGCCCCATCACTGTCAGTGGGTTCTGGCAGTTTTGTGTCACCATACACCCTACCGAACAGTCAATGTGTGGCACTGACCTCCACCTTGACATGCTTTTGTTCACCCTGTGTGAATATATCACTTGCTACTCAATCACCATAATTGAGTTTGAATCTCATTTGCGTGCAAGTTTTTATTTACTTTTCTGACGATCAATCAAAATATCCCCCTTTTTTTGTGAGCAGTGTAATATTGGCGATGCACATCAGTTTAGGTAGGTGTGAATGTCCACATAAATGCCTGGACCCAGGCTTTCCCAGATGAACATTACAAAGTATTAAGCGGTGGTTTGAGAATTGTTGTGGCATATTGTAGTTTGTTACCACAATGCATCAGCGTCTTGTCTGGTGTTGTTGCTGCCTTGAGCCCTGTGCTGCTGTCTAGACATAGGTTAAAAATAATTTCCTAATGAGGGAAAGGTTGGATAATAAAAAATGGTGTATTTAACATACATGCCAGTTATTTGGTTTATGTGGTCTGGTGTGGTTTTAATGTTTTGGCTGAAATTTTTTTAAAGACAATTCAAAAGACAGTCACCTAAAAAACTATTAGAATAAGAATTAGAAAGTAATTACCTTCACTATTTTACACTAAGTCACCAAAGCTTACCCCTTGCTATACCTTAAAGTTAATGAAGACATTGATCAGGACTGACCCCTGACTTACACAGTCCTGCAATTCCCTACAATTACAAAACGGCCATTTAAGACTTCAGACGTTCATTTTTAGTTTAATGTTACGCATCGCGATATCGGTCCACAAGAGAATAAACTGGAATGAATTGTTGCCCTCTAGTGTGGGCAGTGTGACAAACAACCCTAGTTCTGACTTCTGCACGCTTGCTAGTCTGAAGTTGTACTAAGGTACTGATTTGCATGGTGTCGGTGGTGCTAATCATATTAAATCTTAAGCAAGGTTTATGTCAGGATTAATATCATATTCATGATATTACTCTGTAATATCTGTGTACTAGTCATACAATAGCAACAGCACCCCAGTACAACTACTAGAGACAAACCTGGAATGCCTTATGGTGGGAAGACAGTGTTATATCATGACAGCTAACCCAGATCCACCCTGCAAATGCAAAATACTTTTTTTAATTTTTAGCAAGAACGTTTAGGTTAAGATCAGGGGTGGAATCAGTGCCACATACTTGCCAATTATGCATGAGCTCCGAAGAATTCCCAAGACCATTGAAATTACATTTTGTTGACTTTTTTTTAATGTATTTTGTTGTTCTCAGGTGCCGATTCCCTCACACAGACTTGGGAAAAGTAAGAACATGTGTTATTCAAGTAAAAGTACTGTTACATTAGAAAATATCACAATATACACATATCAAGTAATTACTTCAGAGTGATCAAATAACTTGTTAAAATCAATTAAATCCCTGTGTCTGCATGTGACACCCTGCCAGATCTGAGGGTATCGCTAGGGTTTAAACAGAGGTTCCTGATGTGGGATTGCATACTGGTCACCATTGATCTTATATGTGAATGAAAATCCTGGTTAATAATTAACCATCAATGGCATTGTTATACTTGTATATATTGTTATAGCAGTGACACCCAAAGTTGTCAAATTGTATAAAAGAAAAAACTTGGAAAGCCAAAACCTTTTCAAGCAGAGATTTTCAAGTGTTGATATTTACAGTTCTCAACAACAACAACAGACAAAAAAAGTCTTCAAAAAACGTCAGCGGAATATTAAAATATTTTTCCAAAATATTTCTGGAAAAAAAACTGTGCCATATTAAATTAATTCATATGTTTGTTATATTATTTTAATATGATTTTTTGAACAGTTTTATAATGGCAAATTTCCTGACCAATCATTTGCTGGTATTAACGCTTAATCGTCTTCTTTTCCCATGTGTACCATTATACTCTTAAACATTTTTAAAACTCGAAAACGTCTAGTTATACAATGGGATACCAGGGATTTTCAGACTTGTAAAACATGATCTACATTTTTGTAAAAACAACAACAAAAAATCAACTATATATTTTTGTAATTAGGTCAGTAAATGTAACGATAAATATATTGTATATGCAGTTATTGCACACCACTGTCCTAAAGCCTGTGTCTCTTTAATGCAACATGACCTGTGCGTCTTATCCCAGCTATTTTTTACGCAACATGGAGGGCGTCAATTGACTCCCTGGGACAGGGCTGAATTGTGCTGTGCGGGAAAATCAGTTTAGTCTGAAGTTGTCATTATCACAGTGATCAGATTTATTTGATTTTCATGTGGTACACGTGTCGCTTACCGGTACACACCTTGTGCTTTAAGTTCCTGAGACCTTCATAACTGATTGGCTTTTTCTGTGTTTCTGGAGATCAACATTCTTCCAGAATTCAAATCCACCTTTATATATAAGCCATCTACGAGATCAACGGGACTGGAACTGGAAGGTAGATGTTCAGGACTTTAGTGGTGCATCATTGACAGAGCAGTACCTTTCAATGAGAATGCAGACCAAAGCAGATACCCAAGTGAATGGAGGCGCAGCCACGGAAGATCATAATCCAGACGCTCAGTCCGTCTCCAGCTCGTACACCGGATGCGCGCGGAAACTTCGCAGCTGTATACCGCTCAATTACAAAGAAGAAATCGGGCAGTTACTCAAATTAGCTGGCCCTGTGGTAAGAAACTTTTAAGATGCATTAATATAAATGCAGTCATATTCAGTGGCTCCGATTATCGCAGCCTACGTTTAGGTTTTTATATACATTTATGTTCATTGATGAGAATATGGTATATAGAAATGATGAGACTGCTGTAAATTATGATCAGTGTGCTGTTTTTAATAATGTTAAGTACTATGACTTTTTTTTCTAATGATAGCAATAATAATAATAATAATAACAATAATAATAATAATAATAATGGTGATGTGATGTCCACACTGGACAGTAGATTCAAATGATTTTGCTTCCTGAAAGGGTGATAATGATAAAAAATACTTTATAGAATTGCTGTACTCAAGAATTTGGAGAAACATTACAATAAATACATGTAGAGTATGAACTCATATAATGTATGTGTGCACAGTGCGAGAACATATTGTTTAAAAAAATATTGTTTATTGCCACTCCAGAATAAGACAATAACACACCACCATCACCACATCAGTATCACTGCAATGCTGAGAATGATCCACCACACAAATAGTACCTGATCTGTAGTGGTTCTAGTGGGGTCCTGATCATTAGATAACAGTAAAGGGGATTACCAAAGTATGCGGAGAAACAGATGGATTACAAGCTGTAATCTACAAACAGTGCTTCTATAAGGTAAGTGGAACTGTTAAAATGGGCAATGAGTGCAGAAACAAGGAGGTGATTGGACTGCAAGTGTGGACAACTTAAACAAGGCTAATGGTGAAACAAGGAGTGCTTATTGACACAGAATACAAACAATAATGCTATCTCCCACCCAATGCTAATAAGGAACACTAAATAAGAAAAAGGCAATATGGTAATACTTATTGATGCTAAACAAACAAAACAATGTGCATATAATGCCTATTACTAGGACAGAAACATGGAACAATATATGAAACAGTAACAAGAATAAACACACCAGACATGGAGCATGGAGAGAACCAGGTGGCAGTAAATAAGGCCGTATGAAGAGAAAGGGACCTGGTAAGGAAGTTAATGTGAGAGATTAAATAGGAGGAGCACAATAGGCTGTAATTGATCAGCCTGTCATGTAGGATGATGTTCCAAACAAGCGCACATCATCCCAACAATGATACAAAAGCTTCAAGGTGATTTTTATGACCAGTAGCCCAAAATCTGCCAATATACCCCAATATTTTCAGGAGGCAAAATGTTCTTGAGTTCTGAATTGTACTTATTTTCAGGTTCAGAGAAATATGAAATATAACTATGTTCACATATCATCTTAGTTCATGATCCAGCATATGTTTACATATCCTCCCTGTGTCTGTGCGGGTTTACTCTGGATACTACGAAAAATGTATCTTTCACAAGTGTTATGTTTGTTTCTCTATGCAGTTTATTTCACAGCTGATGATCTTCCTAATCAGTTTTATTAGCACTGTGTTCTGTGGACACTTGGGAAAAACCGAGTTGGCTAGTGTTGCATTAGCCATAGCCGTAAGTAAATTCTGTTAATGACAGCTTTTATTTGTGTTCATTATAACACACAGCAATGCACAGTTCATATATAAACAATGTCTAAATAATTTCTTGACAGGTTATTAATGTAACAGGTCTGTCGGTTGGTGCAGGGTTGGCATCTGCATGTGACACATTAATTTCTCAGGTAAACTTTTTTTTTTTTTTTTAAAGTTGTTTCATATTGTCTTCCAGAAAGATGCATTTTGCTTTCCGACTGACAGACCAATGCAGTACACAACTTTGTAGACTGTGTAGACTTATGTAGACTAGAGATAATCGATTTACTAAGAGAAAATGAATAATAAGTAACAAATATATATATATATATATGATTGACAGTGCTTATAGAGTTGTAGTAAGAGATTGAATGAAATATTACACAACCCGACTATGAATTATTTTCTAAACACGTTGCAAACATTTCACAGTCTGGAGACTGGATTATTCATTCATCTACAGTACCCACTTAACTTATGAAGGATCATGTGCGGCAAGGGCCGACATGGCATCACTGGTCACAAGGCTGGCCAGCTATCCTAATGCATGTTTTGGAATGTAGGATTAATCTGGACTACCCAGAGGAATATGAGGAGAATATAATAACTAGCGATCGAGCCTGGGTCTCTGAAGCACTAGCCACTGAGCCACTATTCAAAAACAGTCCAGTTGCCAAAATTATAGAGACTACACTAGCCACTATGCAGTATTTACTCTATTTCATTGCAAACAGTATGAACCCAAGATATTGCTGTATCGATTGTACCTGCGCCTTCCTCTTGTAACATGTGCAACATGTGGTTATTCATGTACAGACGTCCCTGAAAAAGATGTTGT
The DNA here is from genome assembly GCA_034779995.1 of Parotocinclus haroldoi. Taxonomy (NCBI): domain Eukaryota; kingdom Metazoa; phylum Chordata; class Actinopteri; order Siluriformes; family Loricariidae; genus Parotocinclus; species Parotocinclus haroldoi. The sequence continues at coordinate 6,528 of JAUZST010007771.1, read as the reverse complement.
CTTGAAGACAGATTTGTTGTTCAATTAGGTCAATGTTCTGCATTAATGCTGCCATCACACAGCCCCATACCATGACAGACTCTGGCTTTTGAACATATTTCCGATAACAGAATTTTTGTCATTGTTCTGCTGCACATGGCACCCATTTTTTCCCAAAAAAAGATTTGGAATACTGATTTGTCTGACCAATACATGTTTCCACTGTGTGCTGAAAGTATCTTTGAGCTCAGAAAAGTAAATGTCACTTCTAGACACGGCTAGTATGAGGCTTTGTTTGTTCTTATTCCTCCACATTCCTTGAAATGTTTAATTATATTTTCCCTGTAGAACAATCCCCCCACAAACCCAATACATCCCATCAATTTTCTCAAGCAATTGTTCATAAACTGGAGATCATCTGCCCATGTTTGCTCCTTAAACACTCAACCTTGTTATTGCTGCTCCTTTTGTACCAGTTCATTATTACCCATATCAGCCGTTGACTTCACCTGTTTGAAATCACTTCATTATTTTCCCTCATTAGTAGCCCCACATTTGCCCTGTCCCAGCTTTCTTTGAAATGTGTTGCAGGCCTGAAATGTGGGAATGGATGTATATTGAAATTAAATTATGGTGACCATATCATACCGTTTGTGTTGAAATAAAAGAAACTGTAAGACACATTGCATTAATTTAATTTAGCATTTTTCGGTACAGTACATACAGTTCCAACCTTTTCAGATTCAGGGTTGTATATTAACAGAGTTAATTTAAATGAACAGTTATGCTTATACTAGTTTTGTGTTGTCAGCAGTAGAATGTGTTACACATAAATAGAAGCATAAGCATAATAACGGTAGTGTAGTTATTTATTTATGTTCTCCATGCTCATCTAAAACCAGCTGATATGGCTGCAGACATTCATACCAGACAAAGAAGGTTGACAAATGATTGGACTTGTTTAATAATTTGGGTTTTAAGCAAATTTGGTTTAATCATTGGCTGCTCACATTGTATCAATGGCTGGTCCTTGCTAAAGTCTGACACCGGATACGATTGGATACCTCTGAGCTAGAATTATAAAGCAAGCAACACTGGACCATTCACCTTTTAAAAGCTTCATTGTTCTGATACATATACTATGTGACCAAAATGTAATGGACAACCATTCTAATTTGTATTATTCATCCACACTCTCTGCTTACAAGTTTCTAATAACATATAGACACATATAAAATCTCTACAGACAACCACTGACAATAGAATGGTTTATGATCAAAAAGGCTGGCCCAGTTCACTGCATGGTTTTGAACTGACAGTTAGAAAGGAAGACACTTAACAAACGCACTGCTATCCTGAACAATACCTCTCATCCCCTCCATGATTTATTGATCAGACAGTGGAACAGTAACAGACTTCACCTGCTCTGCTCTAACACGGAATGATACAGCAGATTGTTTGTACCAACAGCGATCACATTGTACAACACCTCAACACTGGGACGGGATGTCTTAAGCCAGTAACAGCACAGGCTCAGAGAGTACCAGATAAATATTAACACAACTTTTTTTAATGTGTTGCAATGAAATGCAGGAATGGATGTTTATTAACAAATGTTGACTTCAGTCAGGAGTACGAGTATGACTTCATACTGTCTGCAATAAAATAAAAGTCAAAGTAAATGTAATAAGCACTCTATCTACTAAACACCTCAATTAACTCTCAGTTTAACATTTTTTAAGGTTTCCACCTCCTAATAGTCAGCTCAACTTCTTTTGTCCTGCCAATCAAAGTCAGTCAATGTGGTGGGCCAGCTATAGCTCCATCAGACACCTTTGAGATTTAAGAGAAGGCTGTTGTAGCAGCAGTCATGTTTTTAGCAACGCAGTATTAGCAAGTCAGTGTGATTCCCTTGTCTTTCTAAATATTGGATGTGCTTTAATGACATTATTAACTACAATATGAGCTTTCATTTTGTGTCACCCTTTCTGGAAGATATCTTCCACAAGAGGTGGTAGTGATGTTTATATCTTTATATTGCTCTGCAGACATTTGGTAGTAATAATTTGAAACGTGTGGGGGTGATCCTGCAAAGGGGGATTCTTATTCTTTTGCTCTCCTGCTTCCCTTGCTGGGCCATCCTAATCAACACTGAGCCTATTCTTCTGGCTGTTAAACAGAGCCACAGTGTGGCCAGGTATGGATGACAAAGTTCAGTCAATTATCTAATGCCTTTCAAAGATGACAGACCACATTGTAATAAGGATGTTGGTCTCTGTATCTTAGCTAATTTTCTTAGTAAACATAAAACAGTCCAGTATTCAAGTATGCAAAATCTATGTCATAATGTTTTTCACTCTCTACAGTCTCTCACAGCTGTATGTAAAGATATTTATGCCTGCTCTGCCTGTGAGTACAACCAATGCACCAGCAATGTCTTGTACGCATCCTAAACTAATTTTTGCTATAAGACTTGGATTCACTTTAGCTCAGCTGTTATATCAATGCTTTCTGTATTTTCAGGCAGCTTTTATGTACCAGTTGCAAGGGCGATATCTGCAGAATCAGGTGAAGCCCTCACTTCACACAAATACACTAGAAATGAACTTTTCTGAGTGTATTTTAGGCCGTTAATAATGTTTAAACCTTCATATCACACACAGTTTTATAGATATAATGTATAAACAAACATTTTTATATATAGTGTATTTTTAGGTTTACTATTATATTGCCCACAAAGCACATTGTATTGGTCAGTGTATTCTATGCAAAGCATTGCAGACCTGAGTGTGCTTGTCACAACAGTTGTTGGCTACTGTTACATCTGTGGCGTGTATATGATTAAGGCTCGAAGACACGTCATGACTACATTTATTAAGAAAGCCTATAAGTTCTATTTCAGATGTGAAAGATAAATCATTGGCATGACATGTGTAGTTAATGTGTGAGCTTGGCTCAGATAACAGAAGGATCACATGATCAAAGGTTGCTTTGACCTCACCAATGTACTTGCTGTATTTAACAAACTCTGCACTGGCATTGATGGATTGTATATGATATAAGCTTGACCCTCAAAAAATGGTGTATCTGCTGTATATGTTAAAGACATGCCCGAGTTAAGACTGATAAAAGTAATGTGCACCCTTTGTTAATTTAGTCAAAATTGTGCCAATCCATCGTAGGGTACATACACTCAGACATTCACTGGATAGATAGATAGATTCATATATAAATAGATATAAATATATAAATATATATTTATAAATATATAAATTCATATAAAGACAGATATATAAACATAAAAAGAAAGAAATGAAGATAGATAGATAGAGATAATTTTAATTGAGATAAACTGCTATGATTGTTTTTTTGGATTTTCTGCTTTAGGGTATCATATGGCCTCAGGTGATCACAGGGGTGGCTGGCAACATCCTAAATGCCTTAATAAACTATGTATTCCTACATCTACTTAATCTGGGTGTAGCGTAAGTAATTGTCATATTTTCTTAGTAATTGCAGTTTTTTTTCTGTTTTAATATGCATTAAATGTAGCTTAAATGTGAATTCTTTAACAAAACTTCCATTACTTTACATTACTTTATATACTTATATACTATACACATTCTGTGTTAAAAAATCACTTTAGAAATTAATTTCAGTAATTTTCTTTTTTTAATATGCATTAAACAAAATACATTTTCTTGCATCCTACACTTAGTGCTTATGTACTCACACATTTTTGTGATTTGTTATTTGCGATTTGATGTTTTGTCTGCAGGGGCTCTGCAGCAGCAAACTCCATCTCCCAGTGTTCCTTAGCTGTTTTTCTTTATGTCTATATCCTCTGGAAAGGTCTACACAAGGCCACCTGGGATGGTGAGTACAAACTCACGCTAATAGAAACAGTAGCACATGTAACTCTCTGGGGTTACATCCTTCCTATGTTTGTGTAGGTCATTTCAAAGAGCTGTATTAGGTAAATTCCAATTTGATTAGGTCTAGTAAAATTGTGTCTGACCAGTATCTCATGATAACCCAGGTACTCCAGCTGTTCTATTTACTGCTTTTTTTTCTTTGCTTAGCATGAAAGTTTGTAAGAGGTTGGGGTACAGGCTTGCTTTTCACAGTCCGCCTTGCTCTTTACAACACCCCTTGGTATCTTATCATTTGATTCCCATGCTGTTACTGTTACATTCCCTCTGTAACCTGCATGTCATTGTTGTATACTGGCTGTGACTCTACTAAAAAACGGAACGGTTTGAGTTTATGCCCTTCAGACCTGTCTCCTCCCACCCTGATTGGTTACTTCAACAAGACAAGCTCCAGTCTTCCTTTCTGTTTCCTCTCTTGACATCTTTCCACCTGTCCTTTAATGACATGGCAACGTTCTCAACTGTGTTTTCAGCCGATTTTCCCTCTTGTAATTACAGTCAATGTAACACTGCTCTATCTCTCAAACCACCACTTTATTTCTTTCTCTGTTGCCTTATGCTTCATGTAACCAAAATATACTTCACTAACCCATTGTAACCTCTACTCTATCCTTCCTGCCTCACTGTTTTTCAGTGTCCTAACAACTTTAGAATATCTGAATTTCTTTTTCTGCTTGTCCATGGGAATCTGCTAACAAATATTGTATGTATTGTCTCTGTTAGACAATGGACCTAATATGCCCTCTTTCCCTCAGCCTTTTTTCCAGCTTAGAGCTGCAGAGAGAAAGTGGAGAGGAGTGAGCAATAGTAAAAAATATCTGCACATTATTTGTAGTCATCAAACATCATTTTACAGAATAAAGCTGAAAGAATCTTCCTCTGTCCCACACCAACAAGGAAGATGAAGAATATCTGGAATTCTGGCTGCCAGAGCATCCAAACTTTCATTGTTTGATTTTTCTGGACCTTTCAGCAAAGGTCAAACACAAGATTCTCCTTCCTGTCTTCTCCAGTATTGGAGTCATATGTTTAGTGGCTTGCTTCCTACCTGGAGGGATGATCTTATCAGGTGACATGTAGATGATCCACTCCATTCACTTGCAACTGGAGTTAAGAATGCAGCAGGGTGTGTTTTTCAATTTTCTCATTTCACCCCACTGTTGTATTCTCTATTCACTATTTCCCACTGGCTTCCTGTAGCTGCTGAATCATATTCTAAACCCTGATGCACATTCTGCCCTAAAGGCTCTAATCAAGCCCACTTTGTCTAGAAGAGTAAGAAGTACAAACTTGGCTCAACTGGCCTCACCACTCAAGATTAAAAGGAAGACGAGCATCAAGACTCTTCTCCATTCTGGCACCCAGGTGGTGAAACGAGCTTCCACCTAATGTCTGAATGGCTCTTCCTGTCTTCAAATGGCGACTAAAGACTCCCCTCTTCACCCAGCGCACAAGTGAAGACTGAAACAACACTTACTGTCTCATCAAACGTCATCAAATGTCTCATCAAACATTTAAAACATGTTTTATCAATATTATTTGTGCATTTACGTCCATCAAATCTAAATGCTGTAAACGTAAAATACACTGCTCATAAAAATTATGGAATATTTCAAAATGAAGATGAGGAAAATCCCACAAGAACTGCTGGACAATCTGATCCTGTCAGTGTGTCTTTTTCAGTCTTGGGTGATCATACTACTGAACAGTCAATGTGTGGAACTCTCATCCAGTTTAACATGCTTCTGTTCACCCCCATAAATATACCACTTGCTACTCAATCATGATAACTGTGTCAAAACAACTCAAATCTAATCTTGTTTAATAAAATGAAATAAAATGTAAAAAAAAAATTATGTTCATTTTGAAATATTCACCAAGTTTTGTGAGCTGTGTACTTGTCTTAATCAGTATCAAGTCATGGTGTGTGCTGTCATCAAGGTTTAGATATCTATAGACACTCTGTAAGATCAAATTGAAATATAAAAAAATTAGAAGCCTAGAAATAATGGTTGTGAAATAAGCTAGAGCTCTGAGAGTTCAAAATAATAATAAAAGAAACCCACCATATGCTCACGCATTTCGGTGTTCTGTCCTGATTTAATTAATTCCTGTTTTATTGTGTAACCATTTAGCAAAGCGTTCATTTAATTAGGCCTCGTGAACTTGATTTCTCATACTTTAATGTCAAATATGTGATGGAAAACTGGAACGTTTGTACAATGATCTAGAAATGATAAAACTCTTATAATCTTCTGTGCTGTCTCTTATTTTCTCACAATAACACTAACAGGCTGGTCTCCTGATTGCTTGCAAGAGTGGGGGACTTTTATCCGCCTGGCCTTACCCAGCATGCTGATGCTGTGTGTGGAGTGGTGGGCTTATGAGATTGGAGGATTCCTGGCAGGTCTCTCTTCTTCTCACTTTCAGCTGTATTATATTATACCTACATTATGCCTCTTGTGTCATTCGATTCCTTCCGTTATTCCCCATTACAGGGCTGATCAGTGAGACTGAGTTGGGGGCTCAGTCTGTTATCTATGAGCTAGCAACAATCGCATACATGGTAAGATGTCTGTTTTCTACACAGGGTTACAGAATCTCATTATTATTATTA
>JAUZST010007770.1:0-13967 GCA_034779995.1 Parotocinclus haroldoi | reverse complement strand
GGGAGGACAGCCTGAGGGAGGACAGTCTGAGAGAGATAACCTGAGGGAGGACAGTCTGAGGAAGGACAGCCTGAGAGGGACAGTGTGTAAGACAGTCTGAGAGAGACAACCTGAGGGAGGACAGTCTGAGAGGGACATTGTGTGAAAGAGCCTGAGAGAGGACAGTCTGAGAGAGACAACCTGAGGGAGGACAGCCTGAGGGAGGACAGTCTGAGAGAGATAACCTGAGGGAGGACAGTCTGAGGAAGGACAGCCTGAGAGAGACAGTGTGTAAGACAGCCTGAGAGAGACAGCCTGAGGGAGGACAGTCTGAGAGAGACAGTCTGAGGGAGGACAGCCTGAGAGAGACAGCCTGAGGGAGGACAGCCTGAGAGGGACATTGTGTGAAAGAGCCTGAGAGGGACATTCAGAGAGAGACGGTGTATGAAAGAGACACCGTATGGGAGACGGCCTGAGAGAGACGGTGTGAGAGATAATTAACATTAATTACCGTTATGTCTGTGTTTTTCGTTAAATAAATAAATAAACTCGTGGGGAAGATCGTAACGCCGTCTCCACGGCTACCGCCCAGCCCGGCGACCCCGCGCCCTACGTTACCGTCATTGATTCGACGCCCGCGCACCTCAGAGCTTAGCATGAATTCCAGCTAGTCGGAGCAGCTGGCGAGTCCGTATCAATATCAAACAGGGATTAAATGGCGTGACGGCGCCGCCAGCCGCGTCGCGAACGCCAGTGATTTGTATTCCCCCGCCACTCCGCGCTAGCCTTGGCGTATTTTTTTTTTTGTGGAGCGCGGATTAAATTCTTGGAAGCGGCCTTTCATTCCGCAGCCAGTAGATCTTATAAATATTTCATACACCGAGCCCGACTGCTGGCTTCCACAGTTCAGGAGGAGACCGGGTTTGTTTTTTTGGCATCTGGCGTCCAAGCACTTTCACCTCCTCTCTTAGAGGCTCAGCTGGAGCATTGGGCGGCTCGGACTTCGTTCTTCTTGAGCTCTTGTTCTCGTTTCGGAGGCTCGGGCTTGCAGGCCTGCAGGCGGAGGAGGACGGGTTCGACACTCGAACCTTCTTATGAATAAATAACGCAAGAGAGGCAAACAATCCGAGGAAACCTCGTCCCTCTTAGGGCTTCTCAGGGAGTTTCCCCTTCCCACCATCACCTCTGAACGCTCATTCGGGACCGAGGCCCATTTCAGCTTGATATACATGATACAGACGAAAGTATTGGGACGCCTCCACGGTCTAACTACAGGAGCTTGTAGGTCTGAGGGTGCCTCGTTCCGAATCGCTAGGCGATAACTGAGTTCAATCTGTAAGAGGTGCGTCCCAATACTTTTGCCATACAGTGTATGTTTCTTTTTTTCCTCCGGTATGAAAGCGCCTATAACAGACGTTCTGCCTGACTCCGATTCTCCTCAGCATCCGTTGATTAGGAATGCATTTATTCAGGTCATGTCATTTTTGAAAGCACCTGCTTCTGAGGGATTAAAGAAATCGCTTGTTTTTCCACAAACACTGGCATACTGATTTATGGCTTTTGATCGCTGGAGGCTAGCGCTAAGGAGGCTAACGGAACGAACGTGCCTTTTAAAATTGCCTGGGCGGCCTGGGGGCTTTTTGGTCGCTCTGGCGATGCGCTCCGTGAAGCCGTCGGCTACGGTCTGAGCACGGCGTTTTTGAGGAACGGCCGTTTTCCTTTGCCTGGTTTATTTATTGAGGGAACGAGGGAAAGATTAGGCAAACGTTGCTTTCGGCGTCCGCTGGGACCTCCCCAAAACGTCTGGGGAGTTTAATCCAGCTCAGCTCGGGGACGCCGGTGGGTTTCCTCGCATGACCTGCTCCGCTTCAGGTGCTTCCACGACACTTCTGTTGGGTTAAGGTCCGGACTTTGACGTGTTTGGTACACGGGTCTACTTGCCGTGGAACAGAGACCATGGCTGTCCTGTGCGATTGCTGGACACCCAACTACCTCGAGGCGAGGACCTACAAAAGAGTCGCCCCTTTTGGTCGCCCACTATATGATGGAATGCTGGACCCTGGGGCAAACGACTGCTCGGGAGGCCAAGGAACAAAAAAGAGGGCGAGTTCCAAAGATCCTGTGTGCCGATGGGAGAAACGTCCAGGAGGTCAACCATCACTGCAGCACTCCACCTGTCCGGGCTTTGTGAAGGCGTTCAGACTTTGTATTCTCACGGTCTGACAGTCCGTCAGGTGCCTTTCCCTTTAGGTACCTGACGAGAGGCTTCCGTCCGGCCGCTCTGCCTCAACGTCCAGATTGGCGGAGCGCTTCAGTGATAGTTGACCTTCTTAAAATGTTTCCTGTGGGCACACAGTGCCAAGTCCCGTCTCCTCCAGTTACTTAGTCCTGGCTGTTCCACTGTGCTCTTGGGAACTTTCAGTGCGGCAGATCTTTTGGTAGCCTTCTCCAGATCTGCCTGATCCTGTCTGACTCTTGGTCTCTGCCTCCCTGTATTTGAGTAGCTTTGGGTTCTGAGACGACGCGGTGCAGTTGCGATTCGGCAGACCTTCTCCAGCAGAGCGTTAGTCTGCGTTGGCGCGTTACCGAGCCTGCGGCTGCTTACTGGACGTAGTGGCATCGATTAGCGTCACGGGAAAACCCTTTGCCCCGTGGACGCCCGTGGTGTCGGTTTACGTTAACGCACCTTTTGCTTTTGTAAATCTCCGGCTTCCCTTCAGCGCTGGTCGGTTTAAGCGTCTTCGTGATTGTAATTGACGTTTCCAGACCCGTAGGCACGTTTATAGCCATTAACCCTTTTTTTTTAAAGGTCGAGTCGGGGAGCGGCAGCGCAGGTCCGGAGCCGATCGGGCTCCTCTCCAGGCGTTTGTTCTGCCGGCTGCGTAACACACTGCGTGTAAATCAGATTTTCTTCTCTACCGTCTGTCAGGCCTCTGTTTGAACTCGGCCTTCAAAAGCTTTCACACACCCTCGAGTGAGCTCGCGCACGCACACACACACACACACACACACAGACAGACAGCGACGATGACGTCCAGAGTTTGTACATGTCTAATCAAGCCTGGTGCCGGGGGTCAGACTGCATCCGCCCTCCAAGGGCAAGCCTAATCAAGATTCTGTCACTACGCTCTACTTTTCATCGCCGCCCAGCCAGAGGACGAGAGCGAACAGAGAGCGAGCTGTGTGAGAGACGGACGCCTTCGGAAATGGGAAGGCAAAGCCCGGGATGCAGAGTCACTCGGTGACTCGATTCACACGGCGTGGTATCGATCGTCCTTGTCGCCTCTCGGCTCCTAAAATGTCGGGAAGTTTTGCGTTCGCAGCCGTTCGGAATCGCAGCGACTGACGGTTAAGGGCCTTAAAGTGACCACAACCGAAAAAATGGACCTGCGAATCGGGGTACGAACCAAGGAGACCTTGTAAAAGGGTCGTTGACGCCCATCCGGCTGGGAAAGGTTATGAACCCGTCTCTGAAGAGTTTGAGCTCAACCAATCCCCAGTCAGACAGATTGTGTACAAATGGAGGAAACCCAAGATTATTATTTGCCCCCACGTCGACTGTTCAGTAGGGTGTGTGGGCAGCCAAAAGTGCCAAAACACACCGGCGTGTGTGTGTGTGTGTATAAACAGTGTATATATATATATATATATATATATATATAGCCATGAGAAAAGATAGTAAAGATGATCAGAGGAACTCCAGTCTGTCATCAAAGGTTCGAAAGCAAAGGAAAAACTCCCTGAATGTAGAAGGAAGAGAGGAACCTTGGGAGGAACCAAGACTCAAAACGGGACCCGTCCATGGGTGGCCTGGATGTTAAATGGAATACTTAAGTTTTGTATTAGCGGTAAAATGAAGCAAATAATACCAATTGAATTAAATAATGTAGAAGACGGTCAGCGTCGCCTGATACCTGAACTCTGGCGTGGCCTGGGAATGGTGGGACTGGTTTCTGGTGATGAAGACCAGTAGAGGGATCCTGAGGTGCTGGAGCCGGTACCGGAGAACATCAGCTGGGAGAGAAAAGAGAAAATGCAGTTACTTATGGGTTAGGAGCACAGAGTCCGTTATCAATCACTGATGCCATGTGCGGCACGAAACTCCAGCAGCACTGCTATATCAGCTTAGCTAGAATGAGAGGAGAAGCGGAGGAGAAGGTTGAAAAAGCGATGCTCCTCGATGAACGACGGGAGGGGCTTTAGTGTAGACGTTCCTCCCTCGGAGCGTAAAATCATTAAGCGATTCAAAATCTGGAGGAATTTTAGCCCTGAAAAAGCCTGAAGCGAAGAGGGGTGATCTCTCCGCGCTCCCTCGTGAATATCCGACAGGGGCACATGGGTAAGGGGTTACTTTAGCACACCTTTACCAAGCTCTCCAGTACGGAGTTACGTTCACAAAGACCACCTGAAACACCACAGCGCTTGCTCTTCTCGGTGCCAAAAGCTGTCGTGAGGTTATAAGATACGGAATGTGTCGCCGGCCTGAAATGCAGGAATGGACGTTTATTCACAAATGGGAAAAGAAAAAAAAAAGAACCATGAAATATCACGGAAAGGAGTGAAAAGGTGGGACAGCTGGAGGGTACCTGGTTACCTTTTTTTCGTCTTCCCCGAGTTCGGGATTGGTTTGTTCCACCTTCCGCGTGACCCTCATCCCTCTTCTTTCAACTCTATCATTTTCGCCGCAGATTGTGGAGGTTTTTTTTTTTTTTTTCTTTTCGTTCTGTGTCACGCTGATCCTGAAGGTCATGAGTGGGTTTTTGATTAAAGCTGGAGACCTTCTTCGTGAACGTAAAGGTGATGAAATCCGGAGCGCTGCAGAACCCAAACCAGAAACGTAGCACTCGGGACGACCCAGAGAGTCGGACCGACGGGTGCAGGTGTAACAGTGCAGACAGAGTGAAGCTCATGTAGCTGCTCAGAATAACAATCTCACACACACACACACACACACACACACACGGAGGAACCAGATCCGGGCCGGTAGTGCAGCTCGGATCCACTGCGTGATGAGAAAGATACACAAATCGACATTCCAGTGTGTTCTGTTCACACAGCAAAGTCCGTCCCGGCAGATGGGTGCCCCCTTAATACGGTCGGCTATTTATTTTTTTCCGCGCTAATCCTGGCCGGATTTAAAGCAGAAAATGCGTTAGTAGGAACCGATAACGAGTTGAAAACCCTTTTTTTTTTCTAAAAAAACCGACCTACTTAGTCCGTATCAGAACCGGATAACCCAACGCCAGGTCCACCAGCAGAGGCGTAAAATAAATTGAGTATAATGGAGTCCATGTGTCAACGGTTGAGCTCATCTAGAGACTGCTGTAACTCGGTTGATGTGTTTAGAGACTTTTTTTAAAATGGCGTTTGCAAGTGAAACATCTGATTATTACAGCAACTGTTCAGATAAATGAGTTTAATGCGTAATCAACGAGATAAATGCGTTCTGAAGCATTTTCCTTTCAGTCGGCTGTCATTGCTAACCCGTTCGGGACTTATCTAGGACATATAAAGTAAAAAAAACACCATAATGGAGCGTTTTCTCAAAGTTTTCTCTTTGCAGCATCATACGATCTCGAAAGGCCAATTACCAAATTGAGCGGCAGTGGCAAGGGAAAAAAAAAACCTCCCGGAATGTTGACGGAAGACACCTTGGGGCTGACCAAGACTCAAAAAGGGACCCGACCTCCTTGGGTGGCCTAGATGTTAAGTGGAATAGTTACGTTTGTGGTAATAGTAAAATGCATTAAATAATATCTAATATAACGAGTCCTCCGAATAACTGAAAGACTGAGGGAGTTCCTGCACTCTGGTGGGACTGGGATCTGGGGATGGAGACCAGTATAGGTGATGCTGAGGTGGAGGAACATCTAAGCGTGTGGTGCTGGAGCCGGGACCGGAGAACATCAGGTCAGAGAGAAAAGAGAAAAGACTCCGGCAGCACTACTATAGCAGAGGTAGATAGAGGAGAACCAAGAGCCAAGCATGAGCCACTGGTCCCAGTCTAAACCCAACCAAAATCCTGCGTAAATAAGAATGTTTGAATGTTTTCGTCTTTCTTCTGACACCCGGGACATCGGAACGTGCCGCATCCCTGAGAACATCAGCAAAGCAGAAAGAAACGTAACGGGACGACAGGCGGGTTGGATCAAACACAGGAAGGGACGATAGAGGGTGGAAGATCTTACCTCACCTGCATCAAAGACGTGTATGAGTTTTAAATAGTTCATTAACATTTTATTGCGTAAAATACATATTTGATCCCCTATCAACCAACCATTTGGTAAAACTGGCTCTCACAGACCCGTCTTGGTTCCTCCCAAGGTTTCTTCCTTCATCGTTCAGGGAGTTTTTTCCTTTCCACTGTCGCCCTAGGCTTGTCCAATTTGGGATCGGCCTTTTAAGATCATACAAGACTGTAAAGCCGCTTTGAGACGATGCTCCGTTGTAAAAAGCGCTATAGAAATAACTTTGAATTTGAACCTGTTTTCCTGTAAGAAGCCCCTCCTGTTCTGCACTCATTACCTGTATTAATTACACCTGTTTAAACTCGTTACCTGTATAAAACACACCTGTCCACACACTCAATCAATCACGCTTTTATGTATGTTTATATTCTTTCTTCTGTTCATCTATCTTATCATATCTTATACTCCGACCTCTCCACCCAGACCAAAGACCTGTCTAGGGACACAAGGGCCAGAATTGTAGACCCGCACAAGGCTGGGATGGGCAACAGGACAATCGGAAACTCAAAAAGCATTTGGAGAAGAAACAACCGTTGGTGCAATTATTAGAAATGGAAGAAACACAAGATAACTCTTAATGGGCCGTGACTGGGTCTTCCAGCAGGACAATGGCCCGAATCGCAGCCAGGGCAACTAAGGGGTGGCTCCATAAGAAGCATTTCAAGGTCCTGGAGCGACCTAGCCAGGGTCCAGACCTGAACTAAACAGAAAATCTTTAGAGAGAGCTGAAACTCAACGTTGCCCAGCGACAGCGGCGAAACCTGAAAGATCTGGAGAAGATCTGCATGGAGGAGTAAAACGGTAGTTGGTTGGTTTCTCAACCAAATATTGAGTTTTGATGTTTTATGCAATAAGATGCAAATTAATTATTTAAAAACCATACAATGTGCATCACAGACCTCTCCATTCTTTGCAGGTGGGAAAACCTGCAAAATCATTAGTAGATAAAATGCTTACTTCCCCCCACCGTACGTACCGCTGCATAAGGTCTCATTTACACTTACAATTAAACGCCAACAACCCTTTTAAAATGCAAAACACAGAATTAAAACTGTGTACTCTTGAAGCACTAAACCACCCACAAAGTGCACACAAGCATACAAACTGGGGCTTTCTGCTGGGAAACACTAGGCCCCGGCCACCTAAATAAACAGTTCTGAGGACCAGGTGGTCATAAATGTTTTAGCTCATCAATGTCAATATGCCAGAAAAAACATGCAGAAAATCACATTGTATGATTTATAAATAAAAAATAAGTATTTGATCACCTACTAACCAGCAAGAACTCTTCTTTAAGAAGCCCCTCCTATTCTGCACTCATTACCTGGATTAATTAATATCTATATATTAATTAGTATCTATATCCGCACCTGTTTGAACTGGTTACCTGTATAAAACACACCCGTCCACACACTCAACCAGTCGCACTCTGACCTCGCCACCACGCCCAAGACCGAAGAGCTGTCTAAGAACATCAGGGATAAAATTGTAGACCTGCACAAGGCTGGGACGGGCTACAGGACAATAGGCAACAGCTTGGTGGAAAGAAACAACCGTTGGCTCAATTATTGAAAAATGGAAGGAATCTTCCTCGTAAGATCCGACCTCGTGGGGTGAGGATGATACTGAGAAAGATCAGAAATCAGCCCAGAACGACACGGTAGGACCTGGTCAATGACCTGAAGAGAGCTGGCTCACCCCAGCAAATGTCCACCCGTTGAAGTTCTCCAGTGAGCATCTGGACGATCCAGAGGAGGCATGGGAGAAGGTCGTGTGGTCAGATGAGACCCAAATTGAGCTTTTTGGTATGAACTCCACTCACCGTGTTTGGAAGAAGGAGAACATGAAGCATGGGGGTGGGAACTTCACACTCTGGGGATGGGACAGGACGACTGCAAGGAAGGGAAGGAAGGGAGGATGGATGGGGTCTTCTAAAAAGGGTCATGGCTGGGTCCTTCAGCATGACAATGACCCGAGACACACAGCCATGATGAACACACTCCATAATAAGCATCTCAACGTCCAGGAGTGACCTAGCCAAGGTCCGGACCTGAACTAAATAGTGAATCTTTGGAGGGAGCTGGAAGACAATGCCGCCCAGGGACAGCCCCGATACCTGAAAGATCTGGAGAAGATCTGTACGGAGGAGTGGAGCCAAGAACCACAGGAACCGCTGTCAATGAATTATTTACAGAATCAGACAGTGATTTGTTTTTAGTATCTGTAATGATATATATATATATATCAGAGATAAGTCGCAAAAAACAAGTCCAAGTCCAAGTCACGAGTCAAGTAAAACTTTGCAAGTGTTTATGCAGACGCCATAACCACGTCATGTAATCGGTAACCCAGTAGACCAGTCATGAACCAGCCTTAAATCCTATTCGCACCACGAGTAAGATTTTTCCACACAAATTTCTTTTTTGTTAAATAATCTTTTGCTCTCTCGAATTTCCCTCCTCTTAACGTGGTCACAGATATTTCACCGTGCCTTCAAAGCGAAAACCCACCCGAGCAGAGATTAGTGCAGGAAGGTGTAGTTTGGGGTTTTGTTTTTTGTTTTGTTTTTTCTCATGGGCACGAACGGACCACAATTCACTTTTTCGCTGCAAGTTTTCACCGTCGTTCCCCAGCCTTTCAGCTCCGTCCCAGCAGATATTTTTCATTTTCTGTAACATCCAAGTCCCTGCTTGCAGGATGAGCTCTTCTGCCTCAGCTCTGATTGGTCAGCCTGATTTTAGCACGTCGGAACAATGCAGCGTCGCAGTTTACGACTCGCCGTGAAAAGGCCTTTAGGGTTCCATTGTCGGTTATAATGCGCCGCACAGTGATTGTAACATCACAAAAACACCTGTCATAAAACTCCGGAGACCCTGAATGGCAGCAGAAATTGTTGAAGAAGAAGAGGATGAACAAGAAAAAGAACTAACCAGCATATTTATATACGTTGGAGAGGGTAAATGGTTTAAAGGTAACTGTATTTTCTATGAAAATGTCAATGGCTTTTCTAATTACTCTTGTTTGTTTGTTCGTCGACACTTTTTTGTTTGCGTGGGCTTTAGTTTTTTTGTGCCCCCACATCATAGTCTTTTATTAAAACACTCATTTTGAAAGGATTACTAAATCACGGTCTGGGGTACAGGCAGCGCCGCCGCCTCACGGCGAGAAGGCCCCAGGCTCGATCCCAGGGCGGGATCCGTCTGCGTGGGTTTACTCTGGGTACTCCGGTTTCCTCCCACTGTCCAAAGGTTAATTGGTGTTTCTAAAGTGCGATGGCTTTGCAGCCCGTCTAGGGTTGTTCCTGCCCTTGCTCCCGGAGCTGCCAGGTGGGCACCGGCTGGCCCGCCACCCCGTGAAGATGAAGCGGAAGATCATGAATGAATGAATGAATCAGCAGACAGAATGTATAGAGAAAAAGAAGCGCCATAATCTATTTGTTCAGAAAGTACTGCAACATCTGTAACATCTGTGCTTCGTAACCAAAACACTTATGTTCACTCAGGAAACGTTTCAGCTGTTTTGTCATCATAACAGACATCAGATTCTGCATTACATAAACAAGCCGACGATAGCCAGCAGCCTACGCAGCCTTCCACTAGCCCTGAATAACTTCATCAACTTACTCCCGAAGAAGCGAGCAGCCCCGTCCCAGACTTCTTCTAACTTTGCATAATAATAATATTAATAATAATAACAATAATTAAAATAAATAGAAATGACACAGCGGAGTGTGTTGTAGCACAAAAGTGAAGCACTGCGCTCTCTTGGTGTGTATTCCAAAACTTTGTAAACCGTCTAAACATGTCCGTTACCTACAGCCGCCGGCAACGGGACACGTTACCAGGTAAATAGAGACCTTTCACACTGTAACAAGAGTTGTGTTTTCGGGACGGACCAAGCCGAAAGCTAGAAGACCTCGGCTTTACACCGATCTGGCATTTGGCATTCACTTAAACGAGCCCAAATGTTGATTTGTGGAGCATTACTTCTGAAAGTCATTCACAGGGATGGACTTTGCCCGTGCCCGTGCGACAGAAACCTCGTGTTTTGACTTTAGAACCATCTGTTCCGAGATGTTGTCTTAATAAATAGCAACCGACTTGACTTACCCCCGCGATTATTTTAATTTTGGTTGGCGTCCCGTTTTTGACATGCCCGGTGTGTTTCTGTTGGTTCCTCAGCGGGGTGGCAGCGTGCAGCGCTATGCTGTCTTCTCCCTCACCTACCTCCATTTTCTAAACGTATTTGCCTTGTTCCACTGGGAATCTACAGCTCGTTACTATAAAGGTAAGTTTTTAACACATCTGTTGCGCTGAGGGCCTCCCTCTTTTTTTTTCGGATGACGTTTCAAAGCCGCAGTGTGCGCCCACTTTTACCGCACGGCGCCGCTTTGCCTCTTCGGATGGGCGTTTCAGGGCCGCTTGTTTGGCTTTATTTGAGTCAGTCGTCTGTTTTAGGGAGACTTCACCTCACTGGGGTTACTGACTAAACCCGCTGTCTACTACTAAACCTGCTGCAGAAGGGCCTCGAGTTCAATCAGAGGTAGCTTTGATAGGTCCCGGTTTGGTGCACGAGACAATTGGCAGGGTGTGTGTTAAAAACACGTTCAGAGGATATGGGCCCTGCCCGGGGAAAAAAAAAAAAAAACAAGCACTGACCAACATGGGATCCATGCTGGTTTAAGCTGGTTAACCAGCATGTGCTAGTCGCCAGCATAAACAGAAAAGACCAGCCTGCACTGATCACAACCATCCAAGAACCAGCAAAGACCAGGATGTTCAATTCAATTCAAATGTATTTCTGTAGCGCTTTTTATGACGGAGCGTCGTCTCAAAGCAGCTTTAAAGGCCAATCCCAAATTGAGCAAGCCTGGGGCGACAGTGGCAAGGAAAAAACTCCATGAAAGTAGGAGGAACCAAGACTCAAAATGGGGCCCGACCTCCATGGGTGGCCTGGATGGATGTGCAGATCACCAGCATCTCCAGGAAAGACCAGTATGTGCTGGTCACCACCACCCAAAGACCAGGATGTCTGGAGATTACTGGAGATGCTGGTGACCTGCACATACTGGTCTTTACTGGAGATGCTGGTGACCTGCACATACTGGTCTTTACTGGAGATGGTGGTGACCTGCACATACTGGTCTTCACTGGTCTTTGGGTGGTGGTGGATTTCGGACGCAGACATGCTCAGAAACTGATGTCGTAAAAATTAATTTGTCGGAATTAACGACTTATCTCTAAAGCTCCATATGGCCTTTTTTTCTTTATACAAAACTCAGACAGTGTGTGAATGGTGAAGGTAAGGCTTTTATACACATTCGTTGGTTGACAACAAATCAGTTCTCTTGCTTTGTGCAGTTTGTTTCTTTGGGCAAATGAATGAATGCTAATGTTTTAAGGAAATGATTGCTCAATAAATGAGTAAAACGCAACTTCATGTTATGTTTGGGTTTATTGAACAGGGACTTGGTTCTGAACCAATGGAAAATGGTCATATGGTCATCTGTTTTTAGAAGGGATGCCCGTCAAATTTCATGAATCCATAAGACTCTGTAAAGATTGATTGATTGAGGTTTTGAAAGGGTGGTTCTTGGGGCACGAGAAATCATTTTCACACATTTACCATTTTGACCTAACCCCAATCGAAAGCCTTTGGGAGGTTCTGGAGAACCTTTGGCCGAATTCCCCAATCCTTAGGACAAGATCTCAAGCATAAATTAAAGCTCCGGATAGAAATACATGTTGTGAAGCAGCATGAAGTCGATGAAGCAATGCCGCGATGTACTTATCTCTGGGCATGTTGGTGTTTTGTGGGTACAGACAACAGTCAAATATTAACACTGTATTCACCCCTTTGTCTAGCCTGTTTTAACCCTTGACCCCTTGAACAGCCAGAAGCCTCCTGTGGTATTAACAAGTGATGAACACACCAGATTATTTCTGAAATATCTGTAAATATCAGAACAGACACAACAGGAACAATCTGCCTAATATGAATACCTGTTCCAGTTCCAGCACTGGTCTTCTGGGTCTCAGAATTAGCACTAATAACTGCCAGGTTCTCCACCTCGGATATGGATCCATGCTCACTCTCCACTGTTTCCTCCTCTACTCAGAGAGAGACAAGGACAGATAGATTCCTTCTCAGGCAAATGTACTGCCTCACATCTTAATAAGACTATAATGTAAGAGTGTCATTTATTTCTGAGCATTTGGCATTCGAACCCCAATTCCAATGACGTTGAGACGTGCGTAAAACGTAAATAAAAACAGAATGCGATGATTTGCAAATGCTTTTCGACCCATATTCAATAGAAAACACTCCAAAGGCAAGATGTTTCACGTTCAAACGGATCAACTTTATTGTTTCACTCATTTTGAACTTGAATTTGGGACAGGGGGCGTGTTTACCACCGTGTTACATCACGTTTCCTCTTAACAACAATCAGTGAGTGTTCGGGAACTGAGGGCGCTCATTTGTTGAAGCTTTGTAGCTTTTCCTTTTTTGCTTGGTGTAAAACTTCAGTTGCTTAACAGTCCGGGGTCTCTGTTATCGTATTTTGCGCTTCATAATGAGCTATACATTTTTAATGGTCTTGAGATCTGGACT
The DNA here is from genome assembly GCA_034779995.1 of Parotocinclus haroldoi. NCBI lineage: Eukaryota > Metazoa > Chordata > Actinopteri > Siluriformes > Loricariidae > Parotocinclus > Parotocinclus haroldoi. Next base: position 1,128 of record JAUZST010007770.1, on the reverse strand, counting down.
GCAGGCAGAAGAGTCTAGTCTAGTAAGTGGGTTTTTTTTTTTTTTTAAACTTTTTTGGGACATGTTTAAGGCATAAAATTTTAAATGAGTGAATGTTTGCGAAAAACAATAAAGTTCATCCGTTTGAACATTAAATATCTTGCAGTGTATTGAACTGATTTTGGGTTGAGAAGGATTTGCAAATCATCGTATTCTTATTTTCATTTCTGCTTTACACAACGTCCCAGTTTCACTGGAATTGGGGTTGTACAAACATACCCTTTTCATTGATCTCTTTAAGAACTCCCCTCTTGATCAGCTCCTCTCTGCTCTGTCGTGTGGACATCTTCCGTTCCAAAACTATAGAGAACAACAACGTTTATTTATTAGCAAGTTGAAAACATCAAACAACAATAGATTCTTAGATAGGGTTTGTGTCAGGTTTCCCACCTTACGATATGAGGTATTTGAATCTCCTGAAGATTAAATAACCATAAAACAAACGGAAAGCTGAAATCGTAATCTGAAACGTCAAATTCTGTCTAACTGTTCATTTAGTAATTTGCCTATTCACTCAATTCATTACAGGGGTCATGGAATAGCTGCATCCTATCGGCTACACACACACACACACACACACACACACAAACACACACTCTCTCCCTAAAACAACATTAATTAGGGTCCTTAATGATTTATTAATGTTCTCAGATGGGTCTGTGCTTAAACCTAGGTTTAGGCCTGTCTGTAAAAAACGTGGGTGTCACATTTGATTCAGATCACTGAAATTGCATTCTAGTAGTTATTTATTATTGCAAAATGTAAAATAATATTGTAAAGCTGCTTTAAGACAATGCTACATTGTAAAAAACTTTATATAATAATTATATTAAAGATTTATATATATATATATACACACAGTCGAATCCGGTTAACGAGAGCAGCTGCTTATTGGGACCGAATCCTAAAGTACTGAAACAAATCCTATTATATACCTGTAATTTTATTCTCTTATTTGGACCAAAATTCCGTTTATTCGGACCAAAGAAGGTGAGAAGCGAATAAGAAAAATAAGCCATAAGTCGCCACTTAGAGCGGATACAAAGCGGGTCAGCGAGATATGGGAGGATTTTTGGGATCCCCGGGAGA
>JAUZST010007769.1:0-13967 GCA_034779995.1 Parotocinclus haroldoi | reverse complement strand
AGGATGGGTTTCCCTTCTGAGTCTGGTTCCTCTCAAGGTTTCTTCCTCTTAATCTCAGGGAGTTTTTCCTTCCCACTGTTGCCATTGGCTTGCTCATTAGAGACAAATAGAATTCAATTTGTGACACTTGTATATACATCAGTGTAAAGCTGCTTTGTGACAATGTCTATTGTAAAAAGCGCTATACACATAAAATTGAATTGAATTGAACCATGCTTGACTGTAGGTAAGACACACTTGTCTTTGTAATCCTCACCTAGTTGCCACCACACACACGCCATCTGAACCAAATAAGTTTATCTTGGTCTTATCAAACCACAGGACATGATTCCAGTAATCCACATATTTATTCTGCACCGGCATTCTTGTGCATCATCATAAGAAGAGGCTTCCTTCTGGGAGGTCAGATTTGATACAGTGTACAGTGGCGTCACCCCCACCCCTTTAATCTCTGCAGCAATACTGTCAGCACTCCTACGTCTATTTTCAAAACCCAAGCTCTATATATGTCGCTGAGAACATGCACTTAACATCTTTGGTCGACCATGGCGAGGACTGTTCTGAGTGCAACCTGTCCCATTAAAATGTTGTATGGTATTGTTCACCATGCTGCAGCTCACTTTCAGGGTGTTGGAAATCTTCTTGTAGCTTAAGCCATCTTTACGTAGAGCAACAATTCTTTTTTTCAGATCCTAAGTTCTTTGCTATGAGGTGCCATGTTAATATTCCACTGACCAGTATTAGAGTATGAGAGATAACACTAAATTTAACACACCTGCTCCCCATTCACACTTGAGATCTTTTGACACTAACAAGTCACATGATACTGGGGGGATTAAATGGCAAATTGGACACAATTTGGCCCTTTTCACTTAGGGTGGTACTCACTTTTGTTGTCAGTGGTTTAGGCATTAATGGCTATGTGTATATTGAGGGCACAGTAAACTTACTGTTATGCAAGCTGTAGGCTATTTTGCATTTTATCAAAGTGTCAAATCTGCTGTGCTGTCCCGTGAAAGGATATAATAAACGTTACAAAATGTGAGGGGTGTACTAACTTTTGTGAGATACTGTATGTTCTGTAACTATAGCATTATGTCTTAAGAAACCTGTTCATGAACACTGTCTGTATTTATTTTCTTTGCTTCATTATGCTGCCCTCTAGCTGACTACTATTTTGTATCTGTGAAGATCATCAAATCCTGGATTAAAATAAAAAGAAATAATACTCCAGACAAGATATTTAGCAAATATCCTAACTATATTCTACAATATTGTTTCTATTGTCTCAATAGTTTAGGTTGTTGCTGGTGACGTAATGGTGTGGGGGACATTTTAGTGGCACAATTTGGGCGTCTTAATACTAACCAAGCATTGTTTAAACCCCACAACCAATTTTTTGTTGTTTTTGTTTGGAGCCTTTAGAATATTATATCATGCCAACATGAGCCAAAATCTCTGATTTTTTTATGCACCTCTCTAAATGTATACCACAATTTAAGGTACTTGTGGAGACCAAATTGGGTTCAATGTGGTATTTATGACCTAATAAAGTTGTTGTTGTACAATTGCGTACTATTTATGAATTTACTTATTTATAATATTTGAAATACTTAACCCTACATCTCCTACACATCATCAATTCTACAATCATTGTCTATTTTTATCTTTTTCACTTACCACATGGCAGCACTTCTTCATATAGAAGCAGCTCCACAATTACATACTATATCACAAATGTTTTTAGAACTTTTTAGTCCCCTTTACTCTGTTGTCTAATGATCTGGGCCACCACATGCATACCACTCACCAGGTAATATTTTGTAGTGGATCAGTCTCAGTGACACTGATGTGGTGCGTGTGAATCGATTAGACACAGTAAATTCTTGTGTATTTAAACACCTAAGTACTGCAGAAAAATCCACCAACCTCCAGCCACTGCATCCTATGAGCATTTATGAAGAAATAGAGGATGATTAATACAAACTGTGAGCAGATAAGTCTCTGACATTACATGTACAAGGTGAAACAAAATGGTAGATGTATCTAATAGAGAGCACAGCAAAAGAACACTCCAGCACCACTGCTGTCTGATCCCCTCATTCCAAAGCACCACACACTAACATACTCAAAAAAACTCAAGTAAGAGTTGCTGTTACTTCATAATAATATGACTCAAGTAAATATAAAAAGTGTCTATCCAAATAAGCACTTGAGTAAGATTTAAAACAGTGCTTGGTGAAAAGAACTACAAGTACTGATTAATTGTTGAGTAACGTCTGATTTATTTTTTTACACATTTTACCATTCAATTTGTGTATTTTTCATGAACATGAATGACAACAAAGCATCCTAAAGTAAGTCATTTGGCTCTTTTTTATCTAAAAGTTGTATTTGTAAAAAAAAAAAATCAGAAAATGAAAAACAACAGTTTGAGAAGTGAAGAAAGGAAAAACGGTCCTTTTCCTACACACACACACACACACACACACACTCTCTCCCTTACACTGGGATAATTTTTAGAGACTAACATATTTTTGGAATCTATGAAGAAATCAGGTGAAACCATGTGCAAAAAAGGGGAGAACATGCAAACTCTACACAAACTCTGATTCAAATCCGAGTCGATCTCTTTGGTGACAGCACTAACCATTGTGCTACAATGCTGTAAACATTTATTCATTTAGTGATTCTTGGTGGCTGAGTATTGTCATGTCTGCTGACTGCGCAGGCATGCACCTGCAGATTGTGTGCACCTGCCACTGATCAGCAGAGACTATTTAATCTCTCTGCCCTGACTTTTCGTTTTCCTGTTCCTTTGTTCATGCAGTTTTATGTTTGTTAGAACAAATTGCTGAATTTTCATACTACGTTTGTCACATCCAGCGTTACAAGTAGCTTAATTACTGTTGTAAGTCATGACTTGGCCTGAAAATACCAATGATTTTTTCAAGTAGTGACTCATGAGTAGCTGGTTTGTATTCCTGCTTTCATGTTTCAACAGCTCCAGCATTCAATCTGACAGACAAACATAAATGCTATATGCTGCTACATGCTAAATGCTAACTACCACTATATGTTTCCTCCAGTTAGATGTTGAGTTTTTGAATGCTGAAATGTCCGTTTGTTTTGGTAGACACAGACAACACCTCATATTGTAGATGCTGTTTCGCACTTTTTGCAAGTGCTTTCAATATGAGGCCAATGGTGTTACCTGGCTGCCGATTATGACATTTTTTGTCTGTTTGCTATGACTGTAAATTCTAAGTTACCCCTTCCTGAGATTGGGTATGGTCACGTGACGAGAGGGTGCACAACTATGTTTGATTGGTGAAACATAGTCTTGTGGTAGACCCTTTGAAAGTCTCTTTCTCTCTATCTCTCTCTGTCAAAATAAAACATTAAAATGAGGCATATGCGAGGGAGATTTTAAAAATGACATGTAGAATACCAAAGAGGTAAAAAAGAAAAGTAATGTTATTTTATTACTAACTTAAATATTAATAATATATTAAATTGTATCATTGACTAAATTTTACTATTGCTTTTAAGTATTTACTTAATTAACATCTAGGCCACCAATGGAGGATGGGTCCCTTTTTGAGTCTTGGTCCTCCCAAGTTTTCTTCCTTCTACTTTCAGGTAGTTTTTCCTTTCCACTGTCGGACTAGGCTTGCTCACCCTCGGAATGACCTTTTAAGATAATATAAGATTGTAAAGCTGCTTTCAGACAATGCTCCGTTGTAAAAAGCGCTATATCAATAAATTTGACTCGACTTGACAACCACCACATCAGTGTCAGTGCAGTGCTGAGAATGATCCACAACCCAAATAGTACCTGAAATGATCCCTCAAACGCTGAAATAAATACATATAATGCTCTGAGAATATGGCTTAAGATTTAAGGGATGTCAAGGAAATGTTGGGCATTATACTGGAGTACTAAGCACATATAGATCCTAAAGAGGAACCAGCTGCACGTTACATCGGAGGAATGCGCTACGGTCGTAGTGCGGTTCCTCTCGTCAGATATTGGTCGCAGAGCTTCTCCGCGAACATGTCATTGCGCGGTATATAAATGCACTCTCAAGAGTTACTGCTCTTCACTCACCTGCTTCGCCATGAGAGAGGAGCTCTAACACCACGGACACGATGTCGGGAATCACCGTTAGTTACAGGTGCCGAGATTGTTCCGCTTTAAATTCCACGCCAAGTTCGCTCCAGCCGCGCCTCGACCATGATGAACTTTTAAAGTACATTTGGAGAGAATACTTACACCCGAAGCAATACGAATGGGTTTTGATAGCCGGATACGTAATTGTCTTCCTTTTCTCACTGGTTGGAAACACGTTAGGTAAGTTTGAAATAAAAAAAGGGAGATTGCATGATTTCATTCAGCACCTGACGCTTGCTTATCATTTTCATCTCGGTTTTGAAATGACGTTAATAAACTTGCTTAATTGGATATACCACGTGACTACATGATGCACATTTTCTCTTCTGTGCATGCAGACAAGGTATATATCTATCTCATAGTGATTTTTGCACTTTAGTTTTTTTTTAACTACACATTTGAACTTGTTTAAAGCATCTGTATGTACTCCTGGAGCAAACATATTTTAAATATATTTTTAAAGAATAATAAAAAACAAATATAAAATATTTAGTATGAATATTTAGTATTTAGTACAAACTTAGTACAAACTTAAGATTTTAATGCGCTTAACAAATCATTGGTCAGGATTTTAGCAAGGACTGTGATCTGGTGCTATTTGCTCATCACTGCTTGTTGCCGAGGTGAACTGATGAGGGAGATGGGAGGATGGAAGGGATGAATTCACTTATATAGTCTTCCTGAACACAAAGATAAAAATTATGAAAATGTTTGAATGTTTGTTAAAAACTAAACATTCTACAACATATCTAAAACATCTGCTGTCGTGTTTTTTTGTTTTTCACGTATAAACACAACAAATGTTGACCTAATGTTAAGTGCTGTCCAGAAAAATAAAAGCAACACATGCATATACAACATGCTATTATTATTTGGCTGTTGTATTAAAAGCTAAATAATAAAAATGTAATTTGAGATGAGATTTAAAAACTTGCAGCGAAGGGGCTAGCCTAACAAAGTGGCAACTTGTTCCATAATTTAGGGGCTATGGCTGCACATTCACAATTACCCCTCTGCTTCAGCCTGGAGTTCGTGACCACGGGAAAAAGCTGATCAGCTGAACTGCGTGATCTTGATGCAACATATTATTGCAAAAGCTCATAGATATAGTTTGGAGAAAGTCTACTAAATTATGTGAAAACGTAGAATAAGATCTCAAAATAAATCCTAAAACTGGTGGGCGATGAAGGAAAGCCAATATGGGCGAGATATGTTTCCGCTTTCATGCTTTTGTTAAGAGGTGAGCAGCAGCATCTTGCCCCAACTGTAGATATGCGATGGAGACCTGACCAACACCAGCATACAGCCCCTTACAATAGTCTAGAGGAAACGCTGTCTAAAAATGAATGCCATTTTTCAGTTGCCCCTAGGGGATGAATAAAGTTTTCTGAATCGGAATTCAAGCTTTGATGTCCTCAAGACACTCACATAGCATGTTTACAGAATTATCTGTTTGTCATAGTGCAAATATATTTGCATATCATTTGCATACAATTGAAAATAGATATCATATTTTCCTTAGATGGACCCCAAAGGAAGCCTGTATAGAAAAAATGAAATTGACCCAAGAATAGAACCCTGGGGAACACCAAATGTAAAAAGCATCCACCAAAATCTCTGCAGAAGTGGGGGAAAGGAAGGGGCACCTGAGCAATGTTGCAAGGGTAAAAGATAGGAGAGAAACAGACCTAATGTGAGGGAGAAAAGACAGAGTATAGTCAGAACACCAAGTTAAGATAGAATTGAGTGTTGTCAGCATAGGGGTGAAAGGAAAGGCCGTATTTACCTCTGATAGAGCCCATGTTGTGAATGTAAATTGTACGTAAAAGAGAACCAAGGACCGAGTCCTGTGGGACAGCAGTAACAGTTTTGCATTCTCAAGGCAAATAAAAAAAGTGCCAGATCTAGATGAACCAAATCAGATGCAAGACATTGATTAGCTGCATAGAGCATATCATTGAGAACACAAAGACGTGCAGTTTGGGACAAAAATTAATGAGAACAGTAGTATAAGAATCAGGTTCTCAAGGACAGGAAATTAATATAAGGCAGTTTTTAATATAACAGGTACAATATCAGATGACAGCAAGAGATTCACCATTAGACAAATAGGAGGAGATTAAGAGAGCACTCTTCTTGAGAATGTAACGAACAGTGTAGTAAAGGGGAGGCAAACAAAAATGCAAAACTAAAACAAAACAAGACAACGGCGGGCAGGATCAAAGTCTAAATCATAAAGTGTAACAAAGCAAGCTTCGCACTGCATGAACATGGGTGAAGCTTATAAGTGATCCTCGCTGATCCGGGACAGGTGTGCACAATCAAGGCACGCCTGCCCAGTTGCCAGGCGTGGCACAGAAGGGCAGTAGGAGCAGGATCAAGTGAGGAAGTAGATGCTTTAAAACCCAAAATAACCTGGATGTAAATTTCAGCAACAAGGGTGTTTGAACATGCCGGTGGGATTTCTCCTGTTATCGGGTGTTGGTGAGTTATTTTTGAATGGTCGATTCTAGTGTAAATAACTTTGTCTATGCGCCATCCATGTTGGGTTCTTGGTCTGTTGTCAGTCTTTGGGTGTATTTCGTGAAGTTTGTTAGTGATCTGCATGTCCCGTTTGGTTTGCCTTTTTTGTTTGATGCATGCATTTATGAGCTGTTTTAAATCTGTTAAGGGGATTTTAATATGCATTGTGTTTTGTCCTGTTTTTTGGTCTGGCAAATTGATCTGCTTTTTCATTACCGACTATTTTGCTGTGTCCTGGTACCCAGCATAGCTTGATTTCAAAATCAAGTTCTGTCAGTTTGTTTATTATTCATTGTATGTCCTAAATGATGGGTTGTCTGGTGTGCAGGATTCCAGAGCTTTGAGGCATTATTGGGAGTGAATATTAGGATTCTGAATATTTTTCTATTAGGAAAAAATGTTGTTGCTTTTCTTCTGCGTATTTTAGTGCTATAACTATGGCATGGGCTTCTGCGCTGTAGATGGATACGGGTTGGGGAAGTTTGACTTTGTTCTGATCTTTGCTTGTAAACATCACTGCTATTACCTGGTCTGTGGCTTTGAATCCGTCTGTGTAGATAGGTAGATGGTGTGGGTATTGTTCTCTGGCTGGTATATGTTTGAGTGTGTGGTTCCTTTTCTTGATGATGAAGATGATGTTGGGTTTTCTGATTTCCCAAGGTGGTCTAGTATTATGACGGCTCTGAGCTATTAAGTTTGGATTTAGCTTTAAATTTAGATTTAGCATGTGTGATTTGATTCTGGTCTCAAGTGGTTGAATTTTATTTTGCCTGTTATGTAGAGTTGTGGGGCGTGATGGGTGTATTGTTCTGTATACTGGGGTATGACCATAGTTCTGACTGTATATTGTAGTGCCAGTTTTAGTCTTCGGAGTTCAAGTGAGGCTTCTTGAGCTTTATGTAGAGGCTTGGAATGGGAGAGGTGCGGTATGCTCCTAGGGTAGTTCTGATGCCTAAGTGTAGTACTGTATTCAGAGTCTTGAGTAAGGATCTCTGAGCTGATCCATAAAGAAAGCATCCGTAGTCCAGTTTTGTACTAATCAATATACTGTATATTCATAGCTGTATATTCATCCTCTATAGTGCCTTGCTGATGCAGCTTGCCAGGGCTATCGGTCTGTAGTTTTCTGGATCTTGAGGATTTTTTCCTAATTTGGGGATAGATATTACTGTTTTGCTTTCTTCCATTTCCTTCTGAAACAAGGAAGTGAAACACCTAGCAGTCAGTGCTGGAACAACAGATCAGAAGAGGATAGCTAGAAGTGTAGTTAGTAGAGGAGGTGAGGTCACGATGCAATATCCCCAAGACTGACAGAAACACAGACAAATAGAATCTAAACCTTTCCAAAACTGTGCCTTGTATACCAGCACAGCACTCCAACCAAGAGAACAAAATGCTCTCCACTGTGTCAAAAGCAGCTATAAGATCTAACAGCATAAGAATGGCCATGAGTCACCAGAGATCATTAAAAACACTAAACCGTGCAGATTCCATACAGTGCAAGGGTTTAGAACCCTACTGGAACACCTCTAAGATAATTTTTGTCTTTGATTAAAATTTGTAGCTGCAAAAATACCACTTTTGAGAGAAACGGGAGCTTTGACACTGCGTTAGAAAGCACTGAGGGATCTTGGCTAGATTTTTGAATCAAAGGTTGCATTATATATATATAATATGCTGCACATATATTGATGTAAGACAGCTGTTCACAGTAGCATGGATTTTTGATCCAATAGTAGCAAAAATATCCTTAAGAAAATGCAGGACAACCTCTGTGAAGCTGGTCCCATGTGATCAAGAATGGAATAAATATACTGCTATTTGTTTGTGCTGCTTCCATTTCAAATCTATTAAACATTAGATTTTTATTTCCAGTTTTATCACGTCTCATTTGTTGTTGCTCCGTTTGTGCTGTTAAAATAAACGGTTGTGGTATTCTAATTACTGCAGGCAAATCCGCACATAAATGGCTATTTATATATTATATTATACCTATTTTTCGTTAAGAAGTCCTCCTATTCTGCACTCATTACCTGTATTAATTGGACCTGTTTAAACTCGTCAGCTGTTTAAATCACACAATTACTCTCAGTCAATCACGCTCTGCAAGGGGGACAGGACGACTGCAGCGTATTGAAGGGAGGATGTATGGAGTCATATTTTGCGAGATTTCAGCCAACACTGGAACACTGAAGATGGACCATGGCTGGGTCCAGCATGACAATGACCTGAAACACACAGCCAGGGTAACTTAGGAGTGGCTCTATAAGAAGAATTCTAAGGTCCTGAAGAGACCTAGCCAGTCTCTAGACCTGAACCCAATAAGAAATCTTTGGAAAACCTAAAACTCAGTGTTGCCCAGCAACAGCCCCAAAATCTAAAAGATCTGGAGAAGACCCGTATGGTGGAGTGGGCCAAAATCCATGCTGCAGTGTGTGCGCTTGGTCAAGAACTACAGGAAACATCTGACCTCTGTAATTGCAAACAAAGATGTCTGTACCAAATATGAAGTTCTGTTTTTGTATTGAATCAAATACTTATTTCATGCAATAAACTGCAACTTCATTATTTAAATATACAACGTGATTTTTTTTTTTTGTGATTTACAGACATCACCATTTTTTGTAGGTGGTAAAACTTGCAAAATCGGCAATGTATCTCAAACTTATTTTTCCCACTGTATTTTACTTGGCGAAAAAAGTATAATAATATTGTCGTACAGTAATAAAGACGTATTTTGTAACATAAGTCCATTTACACAGTGATTATGAATAAATGCATGTAGAGAACGCACTTCTGATCTTCTCTGCTTATAGGTTTAATATGGCTTATAACATAACACTAATTTTAACTTGATTCTATTCTAGAGTATGGGTACTAAGTTGTAATTAATTATTATGAGATTTAATACGAATATACATTAAAGTGGTTATAACTCAAAATGTTCACGATAGAACTGGGTGGGGTTCAACCTGCAATGAAACTTGTGTGTTCTGTAGTGACTCGATCTCACACTAAAGCTGGCCTTGAACCGACACTCTTTTTGAGGGGGATAAGAAGGGCCCTAGAAAATCTAGACTCACCAACATGTTCCCCAGATTTCTACCACAGTCCTCTGGTTGTCACTACCCACACTATCCGCAGTGTGACAGTTGTGCCTTTAAAATATGAACTAAAAGTGCGTTTGCAGTGTGTTTGTAATTCACAGGTTATGGGCTAAACAACTGATTTTTAACAGGTCGTATAAAACATTATCTCACCCGAGTTTGTGACAGTAAAATAATTGTTTGTGTGTGTTTGTGTGTGTGTGTTTTATGTTTTGTGTTTTATGTTAATAGCTTTTATAACATGGTCTCCCTCAACAACCAAATTCCACTACCTATGTTTAAGCTGATCAGAGCCCTTGAAATGAAAATATGCTAATAACCCTATATTTGAACGAGCTAAAAACAGGAGTGGTGTCATCTTTTGTTTGTTATAGTTTGTGCTGAAACATTTGTGCTGGTTTATTTTTCAAGTTTATTTTGTTTTGTATGATTTTTTTATAAAAACTTAACCCATGCCCTATATTCATTCCCAGACTGCACAAATATGCACTGTCCTTGAGTACACTGGTGTACTTGGATGTACTGCCACAAAGTAATTTTAAAAAAGTGCTCCGTTAGTTCCACCTTGAAAGGAATTGTCCAAGGATTGTAAAATCCATGTTCCTGCATAGAATTAATTACAATGAGACACAGGAAAAGTATCCTGAGTAGCCTGCACCCACATTTCATACACTTCTACTTTAAAACATTTCTAAACCTAATTTTCCAAGTTAAAAAAACAACACAACTACAAGCTATTACAAGAGTAACATTAAGTATTTAAAATGTTATACACCATTGTTAATGTGAAGTTCTATATGTTGTCTGGTCTATGAGTGTAGTTGTACATACAGTATCTCACAATGGTGGAGGAGCACAAGGTCTCTAACATCCACTAGCTCTATGATGTTGTCATGGAGGATTGGAAGATGAATCCAGTGGCAGCCTGTGAATCTCTAGTGAACTCTATGCCCAAGAGAGTTAAGGCAGTGCTGGAAAACTCGGTTTCCACACAAAGTATTGACACTTTGGGCACACTTTGGCCATTTTCACTTAGGGGTATGCTTACTTTTAGACCTTAATGGCTGCATGTTTAATTATTTTGAGAGCACAGCAAATTTACACTGGTATACAAGCTGTAGACTGACCACTTTACATTGGCTCAAAGGTTCATCAGTGTTGTCCCATGAGCATATCTAATAAAATAGCTACAACAAGGTGAGGGGTGTACTTACTTTGGTGAGATACTGTATTATGATTTACGATTCATGCATTTTTTTTTTGCTTATCATATTGCTTTACTGTAGTTAATTTAATTGTTAAACTTTTATAGACTCTAGTTTGTATTTCTTTCCATGGTCATTTTAAACATTTCAGTGTCCCTGATGCATTACTTATAGTCCAAACAAAATGTTCAGCAACCTGCATATTGTAAGGATGCACTGTACCTTGCTCCTATACCCCATGACTTGTTATTAATCTACATGTGCGGCTAAACAAACCAAATACATAATTTAAATAGCTTTTGAGTTTCAGTGATTATTTCCTGGTTTCCATTGCTGTAGTGATTATATCTCAGAGGCCGGAGATGCCTGGGCATACTTCAGGATGAGATGGGAGCTGCAATGAATAGAGTATAACTGCCATAGTGACCCTGAAATCAATGCAATTGATAAGCAGCAGAAGTTTGTAACCAATATAAACATATTGGAACAGGTGTCTCTTTTAAATTACCACTAGATTTTAATCATATACAATTATGCATATACAATGCAAATGTTTTGGGTAATTACACACTAGATGGTCTGATACAAAGGTTGCTATTACATGTTATCAAATCAATCGATGCAAATCCCAGGACATTAAAGTAAAAACTCCTAGTTCTTTATAAAATTTCTATTTACTGGCTAGTTGTGTTTTTATCTCTTATTATGCTACTTAATAAGAGACTAGTAGCATGCATTTGTAGCAATCCCTAGCTATCCATTTTATTCACATTTGCATAAAAAGTCATGGTTAGGTCTCCAAGCGTTTTACTTATACTTTAAAAATAAAATGAATTCACAAAGTATGTTCAGTTCAGTATAATAATAATAATAATAATAACGTGGAGTGATTAGGTAACTAAAATTGACTGTATCAGTAATAGTCAATTTGTTTTTTTTGTTTTGGATAGATGCCGAAGCTGCCAGGTTATGACAAGGATGATGTCATACATCTCATCCAAGATGCTAGGGATGCAATTGTCAGAGGGCAGTGTATTGTCTGCCAACCTGAAAAGGTGTGAATGGAGCTTAGTGAACATCTTTGTGAGAAAATGAGTCCTAAAAGCTTGTACACTTTCTTCAAAATGAACAGACACTGCATTTGGCAATTCCTAGGCATAAAGACAGATGAGGAGAGTCAGAGCTCTTATTCAGACGTTTATAAGCAAAAGATAAAAACGATTTAGCCTCTTATGGGGGGGGTGACATCATAGGATATAAAAATTGTATTAGCTTAAAAAAGTAACATCAAAACTAGGCACAAGCGTATAGCAGTATGTTTATTCCATTCTTGATCACATGGGGGGCCAGCTTCATGGAGGTAGAGGGACAATATCTGTTTGGTTTTAAATATATAATAATTTCCTTTAAAATTTCCTTTACTTTTCAACCAGTTTGAGAGAGACAGGCTAAAACTGGTTAAAAGAAGCAGAACAAGTGTAAATAATTGATGGGTCATAAGAACTAATTGTAATAGATGATCCAATACATACTAAAAGTGCAAAAAAAAACTCCAAATATATTTCTGGTATTAAGAACAGCACTGATTGTGTTAAAGAGAAATTGCAGCTTTTTATATACAATTATTTGCCATGAGTGGAAACATTTTATTTCTTCAACTGTCTACATTCTCCAGCTAAGCAATAAAATATTAAAAGACGCTTGCAGTCTTTCCTCCACTTTCCCTCAGCTCTTCTACACTATCGTCTAGTGACACAAATGGTAATGTTTAACCAAGGTTCAGATTTGTGTCTGCAGACCATATGAAAAAATGAGATCTAATGTGTGCCCAAGCACTTGTGTATGACCAACCACAGACTACACAAGATTAAAAGAATCAATTATATTTAAACGCTCACAGCGGCTGAGTAGGACAGCATCCATGAATAGTAAAATCTGCAACAATTAAAACACGGTCCTACTTTGGCACGATTCCTGCCAACAAGTAGTTTTATCTGCCATGCCATATGTAGCCTATTCACAAGCCTGAAAGCAAGAATCAGGAGTAACATATATCTGCAGGGGACATGTAATGTGCAGTCTTGTGAGTACAGAGATAATCGAGTGAGGAAAATATCAAGCAATTCAGGGATTTCTGTCAGAAAACATGCGGTCTTTCTTTGTCAGGCTAACTGCATTCATTCATTTATTTTCTTATTTGCTTGTCATGGCAAAGCTAGAGGTTGAGGGCACAATGTAGGCTAGGTGCCAATACATCATAAGTCTCACACTACTGACACAAACTCCGTACAGTCCAAGGTCAAGATCGAGCTAGGGGTGCTGAACCTGAGAGATGACTATGCTAACCGCTGCACCACTGTTCCACCCTTAGGCTACTGCTATTCTGGAATTTTTTAAAACCCTAAAAGCTTAGCAAATCCATATTTCACTATCAGCTATTAAAGCAATATGTTAACTATTTCAATCAACAGTTACTGTTGCCGGAAAGAAAGGATCTGAAAGACCCAAATTCCTGTTAATCATGCATTTGCTATATGATGCAAATGATGCACATGTAAATGTATCTGATGATATGTACAAATCTCACATACAGGGAAAGGCCTTTTTACAACTGTCAGCAGATGAAGACCTAAATACTATTTTAATAACCAGAAGGTTGTTTGCTACAGGTTGTGTTAAAAATACAATATGGAAAGTTTGATTGAGAGTGGTTCAGTGCAGTTGTGTGTACTGATGAATCACAAGTTGACTTGTATGGTGATGGTGCACATGCGTGCTTTCGAAGAACTGGTAAGCAATACAACAGTGAATGCATCTCTGCTTCTACAAAGCGGATTCTAAAAAAAGTTGGGACACTAAACAAATTGTGAATAAAAACTGGATGCAGTGATGTGGAGATGGCAAATGTCAATATTTTATTCGTAATAGAACATAGATGACAGATCAAAAGTTTAATCT
>JAUZST010007768.1:0-13967 GCA_034779995.1 Parotocinclus haroldoi | reverse complement strand
GCCTAGATGTTAAATAGACAAATACTAAATGTATATTAAATTATAGGAAAAATAGTTTAAAATAAATAACAAATTATATATAAATTTATTATTTCCATACAGTGACATGATCCACAACCACATGCTTTCATTATCATCATTTAAACAAACTATTATTTACAAAAAATAATTCTGAATAATCAATTTCTTACAGATCCCATCATGGTACATTAGAAGCCTGTGGATGAATCTGGTGTCCTCCAGGTATATATCATCTTAAATTACAGTGTATTCTTTAGCTGAAACACACTGCTTGTTAATTTATAAGTGTGTGTTCTGTATTAAGGTCACTGAATCAAACCTCCAGCTGCTATATGAACTCCTCCCAGATGAGTCAGCCCTCATTCTGGTATCTTTAATTTAATTCACAAAGTTAATACTTAATATACTCTAGTGCTAATTATGCATTATTATTCATTCTATAAGGAAACTGACAAATTGTTAGATGTACTGATATAAAAACACATTACTAAGAAGAATTATCTTTTTGCTACGTCATACAGCTCAGCTGGACTGATGAATTGAGCAACACCACCTTCAGTTTCCAGTGCCTTTCTGGTGACTCCTACAGCTCAAAGTCTGAGGTAATCTAACCTGAATACAAAACACAATAGAAATACAAACACACCCCTTACATACTGTACATTATTAATAGAATTTCTGATTTTGTGTCTCTGTTTCTAGTATGTGATGACTGGGAGGTTATTGTTGTGCTTCGGCAGAGGTTCAGAGGTGCAACTGTGTTTTTTTTAGCATCACAGAGACCTGCCGTGTGAAGCACCTGGTAATTACAGGTTTCAATACCGATGTAGAAAATCGACAATTAATATAATTAGATGTAAATGTGACTTAAATCCTTGAGTTTAAGATCTATATGTTTTGCAGGGATTCTCTTACTACACCAGCAAAGAGATCTCCATCACTGGAATCCAGGTAAGTGCTTGCTTATAGTGGCATCACATCATAGATTCTGAAAATTAAAAATTATCTGTCTGTATGTCTTGCTTTTTCTTAAGCGTCTACATGGGCAGGTGACTGAGCTGGTAACCTACCGTCAACTGGACACCTTTATTAATGTACCACTTGAGGATTGTGTGGTAAATTCATTACACAATATGTGATGTACATTGTGATTTGTAATTTTGCAAATGTATCTACAGTGTTAATTGTGTTTAATTCACAGCAAACCTTTCATGAGGTGACACGCGATTACCTCAGAGTGCAACCAGACGGTCATGTGATCTCCCACCAGTGGAAGGAGGAGGACACTTTCTGCACCCCTGATTGTGATTCAGAATCACAGTTAAGCTCTGAGGTAATTCAAAATCTCATAACGGACGTCTATATTTATACTTTAGTATTTGCTGAGTTAGAGGCTGTTTAAATATGCAGTGTGATTTTTAAATATATATTTTTGTTGGTACTACAGGGTAGTGAAGTAAGTCTGTCTTGAGGTGCCTTTTATCAGGTAGGATTTTCATGTTTAAAGAAAAAATCTAGCATTTTTAATCCAAACCCTATCCACACTATATCTATCTATAGATATATATATATAATATAATATATATATATATATATAACCATTAACTTAATTAATTAACATTAACATTAATTCAAATAATTTACTTATGTGAATGAAATTCCAATAAAGTAATGAAAAGTATTGGACAGAAGGGCAAATAATCTGCATGATTTGTTTCTTAGCTCACACCTTGTAGACTCCGGGATTACTGATGTTTTCATGAAGCTGCAGGTTCTTCGTGAGGCTTTTTCTGTGAGTAAAACTTTATTTACTAAGTCAGTTTCTGTGATTATTTGCTGATGTTACACATACAGATTACTTTCTGCTGCTTATTGATATACATTAATAACAATCATCATCTTCAGATCATTCTGACCAACGTTCACATGCAGAACCTGCTGTTTCTGGCCGGGAAGAGTCTGGTCATATACCTGGCAGCTGCTAACAAGAAGGTAAGAGCTGAACTGACTCAACTCTGAGTATTAATTTGACTCAGGATTAACTGAGGTAACAAAGCAGTGAACACTGACATGGTGACTCTTTTCTGGAAAGGATGTGGTCCGAGTTCAGCTGGCCTACAAGTCTCTAATTCGCTTCCTGAGATCTCCATCCAATCAGGAAGCAATCGAAGCAGAGCTGCTCAAGGCTGAGGTAAGATTTCTTATAAAATTATAGTTTTTTTGTTAAAAAAGATTGCAGTTTTATGGAGATCAGTTAATACTAACGACTTTTGTAACATTTATTTTCTGTGCAGGTACAACACTTCCTGAATGTCGTGTTCGAGCTCATTTTCTTCAGATTGATCATGAGCGACTCTTTACCGGAGATTGTAAGTGCCATATCATTAATTTATAAAGTGACACTTGAACAATTTCTTACATTTTTCACTACTCTTTTAATAAATGATGCATTAATAAAATTGGAGCCTTTTATTGTATCCTAAAGTCAGGTGGAGGACTCTTGGAACAGCTGTTCCTGATGATGAAGATGTGGGACACTGAGAGTTGGGAACCTGCAGCAGAACAGCTCTTTGCACTGCTTATTGTAAGTGAAGAACATTTTCTGATGCTGTGATACATAAAGGTGTACTTTGTATCTCTTTGATTCAGTTGATATTCAGTTCAGTTATATGATATAATGTGTAATTATGTGTTTTTGTGACTGTGTGTCTGTATTTTATATACAGCTCCAGGTCCTCTCATTCCTGGGAATTATTTTTTCTCAGCCTCATGACTTGTACAGTGATCCAGTAGCTTTATCCACTGTGGTTCTAGACCTCCTAAAGGAACAAGTGCAGGACCTCATGAAGACAGTCAAGGAGATCTGAAAATATTTTTCTCTTCCGTCACTCTTACTCATCATTTTCTATTGTAGCATTTTTATGAAGATTTTGTTATTCTGTATTACAGTGTCAGTAGGATATCATGCAAGATTTATATGGTAAGATGGTATAGTTAAGTATTCATATAATATGCAGTATGTGTAAAAAGTTTATAAGATGGTCTAGGTATATTATGAAATGCACAATATTTATAGACATATTTATAGTGTTTTAAAAGTTGCACATCTACATTTATTACATATATAAGGCATATGTTATAACTGTTTTTTTTCAGGTGAGTATAATATTACATTTTATATGATATAAGTGACAATATGTTCTGTACTACGGTATCACATTTAAATATATATGAGATGGTATACGTTTTAAAACTAAGTAAGTTTTATAAATATAGTTAGAATTATAGTGTAGAAAAGTATTAATTTAATGACTGAATAGTGTATGTTATGATATTATAAGGAATGTGTTTTTAAGACTGCTTATTACTTTTGTATTTAATGTTCACGACATTGTATATTTTATAGAGCAATGTGATGTATATATGACTTTACTGTAGTAAAATATAGTCCTTACAGATAGTATGTTATAGTTTTAATATACATCTATATTTTAATGTAAAGTATAAAGTAAATGTCGTTTTATCTTCTTTTGTACTTATGAAAATGTGAGAGAAAATGTGCTCTCTTCTGAACTGTGTATCAGATTCAGATGTAAATACCTGGAAATAAAAGTTTGATTGTATGTATTTTGTCTTATATTTGTCTTTTCATGTCAATCCCAAATTTTGTCAGTTTACAGCAAAAGTAAACGGACTGGCCTCAATGTTCCAATACCTTTGTAGGGGAGTGTAAAATCTAGCAATGACCATTATGCTTGATTTTTTTGTATTTTAAATTTTTTAATGCCTCTCATGGATTCATGATATTATATTATATTTACTAAGTGAGCAATAAGAATGGAAGCTAATGTATTGCCATTGTAAAGCAACACATACTCAAGACTTCTATTTAAACTTCCAATAAAAATCACATTCCACTCAATAAGTCCTTTGCAGTATATAAGCTTTTTGTCCATATGGAAATATTTCTCTCTGTTGTGATACATAACTGTGGTGACCCATTAACCCATAAATGTTGTGACTCAGTTGATCAACTTTGCTGATGACTTTGACAGATCAAGATCTCATACCAAGTAATTCCAACTCAGCTTGAGTGAATGGCTGGCACATTCTGCCATCAACCTCTGAGGCCATGAAATATTTATTGTTAATATATTATATATTACCTTCCACTGTCTCAGGGTTTCAACACATGTCCTGCACACTTTATGTATTGCCCAAGGTTTGTTGTGGTCACCTAGCTTAACCCTAAAAGGTTTTGTACAAAGTCAGATGTATTTCTCCTTTGTTTGAATGTTTTAACAAACTAAGCACTAATGTCACAGAACATATCAAGATCATTTACTATCCATTAACAATCTGAGTGTTGAATGACATATTCAACAGAAACAAACATAGTTAAATTTCCTGTAACTTAAAAGCCTATTGAATAACTGAATACTGTTGTCGGTTTTCATGCTGGTTATAGAGCCATAAAATGCCAATATCAGCTACTGTTTAATAAGCAATCTTTCTATTAGTTATACCGATTGCACATTCAGCATGTATTTTTGCATTTTCAGCACATATAAATAATAATATGTTATTGGTTTATTGTTGTGATTTTTTTTTTATTCAGCAGTAATTTAAGGTCATAGCTATATGTATGCCTGTGCCCCTCTAAAATATGTGTGAACCTCAATATGACACGTAGTCTAGAAACACTCCGGCATGAACGGTACCTGTGTATGTTTGTGCAAGTGTTGTTTGCTGTTGTTGTTTGTTTTATTTATATGTCTCTCTGTCTTGATCCCCATACTAAAATAGCTTAGAAATAACATACCATGATTACACTGCTGATTGAATTATTCTGCAGTACAACAATTCTTTAATATGATTCCTCTTTTCTTCTAAAAACCTCAGTCTAAGAATGTTTCAGGTAATAGCTGCACAATGGTAATTAATGTTAAACCCAGTTGATGCCTTGCTCTCAAATTAAAGATTTGTACTCCCCAGACACTTTTAGCTGCCTCACAGCATTCAATTAATCTCTAAATGACACAGGCATTGGGTGTACAGGCATCTCCACCTAGGTGTTAAATTACCAGGAGTGGTTGAGAGACTGGCTCGTATCAGTAGGTTTGGAATTGGAGTCTAGCACGCTTGCTGCTTGAGTACAGTCTCTGGTCTCCCAAAGTAATTTCCTGTATAATTACGCAAGAGTGGAAGCACAATGACCGTAATGAGGAGGCAATCGTGCAGGAATAATCCTCATCTCCTGGCACTCTACAGGTTTAAAATGCCAGCTCGACAGCTAGTGAATATCAAACATCGTCTTAAATAGTGTATATGCCTATGGAGAGTTGAAAGAGTCAGAATGTGTGATAGAGCCCGTGACCATGAATTCACAGAAGATGAGATTCAGTCTGACAATAACTTTCCTGCCAATCCTTTCTGATCTT
The DNA here is from genome assembly GCA_034779995.1 of Parotocinclus haroldoi. NCBI lineage: Eukaryota > Metazoa > Chordata > Actinopteri > Siluriformes > Loricariidae > Parotocinclus > Parotocinclus haroldoi. The sequence goes on along the minus strand of JAUZST010007768.1, from coordinate 8,505 downwards.
CTATCTTCTATCTCTTTCCTGTGTCTCACTCAATTATGTTCTGTCTTTTTTTCAGAAGTAAAAAATATTTGACTTTGGGTAATGGTGTATAAACATTTCAAGATAAGAAAAAAGGTATGAAAAGAGGTATGGCGTAAAGAAAGAAAGAAAGAAAGAAATGATAAAGAGAAAGAAAAAGAGAAATTGTTTTTATTCAGGTCTATTTGAAAATAATTGATACTTTATCTTATGAATCAACAAAGCAATCCACAATGTTGAACTAGTGGATGTCTGACTAAATGTTATGAACTTGTGGATGTCTGACTGATTAATTTTTAAATTCAATATTTACACATAAAAATCATAAATCATAAAGAATAAAAAAATATTATATAAAAAATGTTAAATGTTCACAGCATTTTCGAGGTAGAAAGTAAGATTAATACAGGTCAAACTACAGGAACTGCTTGAAAAAAAAAAACTTTCAAAAAGTCAACAACCCTAAGCATACTGCCAAAGCTACAGAAGAGTGGTTCAAAAGTAGGATACTAGGTAGACTAGATTCCAAAAGTCCAAAGCTGACCTTAATCTGCGTCAGAATTTGAAAATTCCTGTTGCACACGCACACCTCCAACCAACAAGACGTTTAGAAGAGCTTGGTCGATTTTTTTTCAAGAAAAACAAACAACTATTACATTAACTATATAGCCAAAACAACAAGATTAAAACAACTTTCAAGTGTAACTGTGGTAATAAAGGTGGCATGACCAAGTATTGATCTGAGGCTATTTGGGTATTTATGAAAATGAATAGATTTGTTTAATTAATGTTTGGGCCACAATAAAAAAGAAATGCATTCATTCATTCAATTGTTACTTAGTTAAGAAATGCATTTGTTATTCAAATAGTAATGTATCACATTAAAATCATTAGAATAAGTTGCAACACTAAACTAGGGGAAAGTTTCAGTTAGCTAAAAAACACCTTTTCATCCTCTCAATTGGGAAATGGAAAAGCGTCTGGAGCCTAATTTGAAGTTCACTTGGTTCAGGAAGAGGTATACTCTGGACAAGGCTTCAGTCAGGCTTCAGCCTAATTTGAAGTTCACTTGGTTCAGGAAGAGGTATACTCTGGACAAGGCTTCAGTCCATCACAGTGTTTTCCATAGCCACACAAAACAACCTTAACATTGCAATTTCAATCCAGATTTCAAACCCAGTCCCACAGGATCTCCTGCAAATGCCTCTAACCATCAAGCCACTAGAGCCGCTCAATATTTTTATATTATCCATTTTAAGGTCTCTGTACTTGTATAATTAGAAATATGATGAGACATGTCATATGCAAGTTTTCAAAGTCAACAAAACATCAGTAGAGCACAGGTGTACAGTTTTTACACGAGTAAAGTAACACTGCGTATTACTATGTTATAACCTTGTAATAAGAGTGTGGTCAGTTACAGAATCAACTGTCATGGTGACAGTAAACTTAGTCTCTGTTCATGGGTCCCAGAGCATTTACTTTTACTGCAGCCACTTTTGCCAAATAGTAGTTTAGCAGAATAGCTCGAGTAGCATATCATCCTAAATTCTGCTAAAGATCAGAAATCATGCTATCATATTAAGAGGAGATCTGCTTAGTTCCCTGCATGCTGGCAGTGTAGACATGTCTTTGTGTCGTACATCAGCATGATGCATGCAGTACACACACCTGGATAGCTATTATGCACTCTGCCCAATGTTCCTGTCTCTGCGGGTTTGTAAACATGCTTGGATGTGTGCATGCTTTTTTATACTTTTTTTTATACTTTTTTATACTCTCACTGACTTTCCTTCTGTATATCTGTCTATCTCTGCCTCATCTCTGCCAGTAACAGAAGCTCTGAACAGTGAACAGCTTTAGAACAACAGATAGAGGAATTTGTGTTTTTCTTTTTTAATTTTCTCTCCAGCTGGGGGTAAAGCTTGCAAACATGTATTATCACACAATAACAAACACCCACTGTGTAATGTTCAGCAATTTTTCATGGCTTGAAGATGAAACACAGATGCACTATAGGTGCAGATAGATGCATGCAGATGCAAAATAACTTCACATGCAACCTTTCATGGTCATATTGTTCCAGTATGTGGAGACTATCAAAAGCACCTTGGCGTTCACCTGGCAGAGGATCTCACCTGGTTGCTTAATACCAGCACCATAAGCCCAGCAGCATCTCTACTTGTTGAGAAGGCTGATCTCCTGCCTTCCATCAGAGGGACTATCAAATGCATCTTTTGCAACTGCATCACTGTCTGGTTTGAGAATTTCACACTTTCGCGTTGCAAGACCCTGCAGAGGATAGTAAGAACAGCTGAGAAAGTAATGGACTAGCATGGACATTTACACCACATTTACATCATTTAGACATGTCATGGACATTACATCTGACATTTGGAAAGAGGTACTGGACCATTTGGACGCTCACAACCTGATTGTGTAACAGTTTCTTTCTACAAGCCTTCAGACTCCTTAATAACCAGACACTGGACTAAAACACTTGCCGCTTCTCCCGTATCATGGTAAATCTGCACTTTATTGCACATATATACCTCAATGTAGAAGCAAATAAAAGTCGTTTACTTTACACTGTAAGTTTTGTCTTGCACTGTTCAATATTTTAGTTTGCACCGTCTTGTACTGTTGTAGTGTACTGTTGTAATATTGCAGACATAAACTTAAGTATTGTTTTTGCTAATAATAGTATTGCACTGTCCTCTGTGGTTTTGTATAACTATTTAACACCTGAAGGTCCCGAAGGAACCTTTTCATTCAGGAAAGTTTCATTTCACTGTGTACTGTGTATATGGTTGAAAAGTCTTTGACTCATGAAGGCTATGTTTAGGTAAAATAGCAGGTACACGAGTGGCTGCCTGTTCCAGTAACTCTGTCTCTTTTGTGTGTTTTTTCGTTGTTTCTTTACCTAAAGTTTCTTTATTGCTATTACACACATCTGGTGAATATCCTAAGAATATTCTTATCGTTAACATGCAGCGAGGAATTTTGTGTTTATTCTCGCGAACAACTGTTGGCCCTATGACCCAGGAAATTGTCCACACAATACTGGGGGAACTGAGGTGAAAGTATCGAGGCTGCAGAGCCGGAGCTGTGCTAAAGGCTAGGAAGACAGAGAAGCGGTGGAGGTGCAAACCCTCGGTTCCATCTGTGGTTATGGGGAATGTCAATTCGCTGACCAACAAAATTGATGAGCTAACAGGAGTGTAGTCTGCTGTTTTTCACCGAGACCTGGCTCACCCCTGACGCTCTGGATGCTAATGTGGAGCTATCTGGATTCTGCACAGTGAGGGTGGACAGGGACCTGAAGGGGGGCTCACATTTTTCATCAACACTAGATGGTGCAACCCTAGACATGTTAACATGAAGGAGGTGATCTGCTCTCGGGACATTGAACTTTTAGTGGTGAGTCTCTGACCATATTACATTCCGCGGGAGCTCTCGCATGCCATTTTCGTCTGTGTTTACATTCCACCTCGGGTGGACGTGCAGGCGGCGTGTGACGTCATCCACTCCACCGTCGCAGCACTGCAGACACAACATCCCGACCACCAGCCCCCTACTCTTCCTCTTCCCTTCCTGTAGCAGTTACCACATCATCAGCACCACCTACACCACCTACACCATCTTTGTCACCACTCTCATCACCACACAACTCATACAGTTCCCTAACCTTTACTGCAGACCAAGCCAGGAGACAGCTGAGGAGACTACACCCCAGGAAGGCAGCTGACCCAAACAAAGTGTGTCCCAGAATGCTCAAAGCACATGCTGTCCAACTGGGACAGCCCCTCTAACATGTCTTTAACCCGAGTCTACGTTGCGGGGGAATTCCTGCCTCATTCCAGTTCCTAAGAATGCACACCCAAAGGAGCTGAATGACTACAGGCTGGTTGCTTTGCCATCTCACGTGATGAAGACCATGAAGCGACTGCTGCTAACCATCTCAGACCTCACGTCCACCATGCTGAGGACCCACTGCAGTTCGCGTACCGTGAGAAGGTGGGAGTTGAAGACGCTATCCTTTATCTTCTGCATAATCTCATCTGGACAAGGGGAATGGTGCTGTGAGAGTCATGTTCTTCAACTTCTATAGTGCCTTTAACACAATTCAACCAGTACTACTGCTTCTCTGATACAGGCATCAGCAGCACAGGAACACCGTACTCTCTTCAGTTCTGTTCACCCTGTACACATTGGACTTCAAGTATAACTCGGAGTTATGCCACTTGCAGAAGTTCTCTGATGACACTGCAGTCATTGGGTGTGTAACGGTCATGAAAGGGATTACAGAAGCCTGGTTGAGGGTTGTGGAGCGGTGTAATACAAACCAGCTGAACATCACAAAAACCAAGGAGTGGAGGTGGTCAGGTCCTACAAATACCTTAGTGTGCACCTGGATGAAAGGCTGGACTGCTCACTGACTCCCTTTACACACAGAGCAGACTGTACTTTCTCAGGAGGTTAGAATCCTTAAGGATCTGTCAGAAACTTCTACTGATGTTTTACCAGTCTGTGGTAGCCAGCATCCTATTTTATGCTGTAGAGTGTTGGGGAGGCAGCATCAGCAAGAGGGATGCTGGACAACTCAACAGGCTGGTGAGGAAAGCTGGTTCTGTGCTGGGACTAGAGCTGGAGTCCTTAACATCACTGGCAAAGAGGAGTGGCCTGCTTTACAAACAGATTCAGGAAGTCTTTTGTTCCCCAGGCCATCAGACTGTTTAACTCCTCTCAGTACAGAAAATTCAAAACTCTCTGACACTTTTTAATTCCCATTCACTCCAATGACACAAACTGTCTCTATGACTGACATCAGTCATCTTCTTTATTTGCACAACTGGTAAACCCTGTTTATACTGTGGTATACTGTACTACCCCCATAACCCACACACTCTAAAGGACTTTACTGTTATACTTGTATATATTTTATAATTTTTTTTATTTTCTTTTTATCTATCTGTATATGTCTATATGTTTAATGTTTCTCATCTTTCTTTTGTTACTTGTGAACTATGTATATAAGTCTGTCTGCTACTGGATGCCAATAATTTCCCTGTGGGATCAATAAAGTATCTATCTATCTATGTGACCCTCAAAGCATGTTTCCAATGGGGCTGTCAAAGTTAACATGTTAATAATTAAAGTCCCAAAATTCACTATTCAGTACATTCTACATTCTATAAAGTACTACATGAAACTGAATTGTTTAAGGTGGGTGACACAGTGGCACATATTTAGCAGTCACCTCACAACTCTAGAGATCCATGGTTTAATTGACAGACAGTTTTCCACTTGAGTTGAGTTTGCGTATAAGAAGCTTCATTGCAGAGGTATTCCTTAATGACTGTCGCCTCTTTGGCAAGTAAATGCACTCAGCCACACTGCAAACAATCCTGGGATAGTTTGAGGAACGTAAAGAGTTCAAGGTATTGACGTGGTTTCCATATTCCCCAATCCCATTGCGCATCTGTCAAGATGTGCTGGACAAACAAATCCAATCCATGGAGACCCCATCTCAAAGCTTGCTACAATCAATGGGTCTGGTGCTAATCTGTAGGTGGCAAATACACTGGACACTTTCAGTGGTTTAATGATAGCCATATCTCATTTTGTCAGATGCTTGACTGCACAAGGGGGACTCTGAAAATAGGACATTTTGATACAATGTAAAATGGTCAGTCTACAGCTTGTATAACAGTGGAAATTTGCTATGCCCTCTAAACTAAACATTAATAATTCAATTCTAATTTGCTAATATGCTGAAAACAAAAGCCCCTTATTTCATCCCTAAATATAAATTGCCTAATTTTGCCCAACGTGTCAATAACGCTTCCTTAACTGTCTTGGCAGTAGAGCTTCACAGGTTGCCACTGGAATCAATTTCCCTTGTTCCATGATGGCATCACAGAGCTTGTGGATGTTAAAGACCTTGCGCTCTTCCACAAATGCTCAGTAGGGCTTAGGTTTAATAACATGCTTGACCTTTACTCTTGGTTTCTTTAGCCAGGCAATGGTCATCCTGGAGGTGTGGAATACTGCCCTGTGACCCAGTTTCCAATGGGAGTGAATCCTGATCTGCTTTATGTCACGGTACATGCTCACATACATGGTTCTCTCAATGAACTTTAGGTCCCCACAGCCAGCAGCACTCATGCCATGACATTCCCACCACCATGCTTGACTGTAGGACACACCTGTACTCCTTACCTGGTTGCCTCCACACACACTTGACAGCATCTGAACCAAATAATGGTATCTTTGTCTCATCAGATGCCAGGACCCGGTTCCAGTAATCCATGTCCATACTCTGTTAGTCTTCAGCAAACTGTTTGTGGTCTTTCCTGTGCATCATCTTTAGATGGTGAGACTTGTTCTGAGTGGAACAGTTAATCTGTCCTGTCTTGTTAAACCTAACTGCCTTGTTAAACCTCTGTATTGCCTGGGTCAAAGGGCTGCAGCACACTTTCAGGGTGTTGCCAATCTTTTTATATAGCCTGTGCCATATTTATGTAGGGTAGCAATTTTATTTTGTTCTCAGAGTTGCCATGAGGTGCCATGAGGTGCCATGTTGAACTTCCAGTGCCCAATGAGAGAGTGTGAGAGCAATAACACCAAATGTAAAATACCTGCTCCACATTCACACCTGAGACCTTGTCACAAGTTACATGATACCAGGGAGGGAAATGGCTAATTTGGCACATTTTGTCTATTTTTAGTTAGGGGTGTACTCACTTTTTTGCCAGCAGTTCATACATTAATGGTTGTGTTTTGACTTAAGGGCAAACTAAATTTATACTGTTATACAAGCTGTAAACTGACCACTTTATATAATATCAATTTGTTATATATTCAGTGTTGTCCCATGAAAATATTTAATAGAATAGTTATAAAAATGTGAGGGGTATGCTGACTTTTGTGAGATACTGTATGTTCTCTCGTGTCCACATTAGTCTCGTAATTGCAGTATTCCAATGACGTGTGAATGTGCATATATGCACATGTCCTGTCCTATTTGCTTTACTCCTATACTACCAGTTAGGCCCTGATGCAACCCTGAATTGGATTCATTTGTTATGGAAAGTGAGTTTAAAGAACTAAGATGATCAAATGTCAATTATTGTTTGAAGGCTTAATTCTGTATGCTTAGAAAAGCAAAAAAAAAATAAATAACTTACAACCTTCCAATTAGTAGCCCAGAGTTTTAGAGAAGGTGAAAGATTAGACATTGGTCTGGTTAAACTGCTTTTTTCCCCAGATGGTAAGAGACCTCAGATATCCTTTACTCCATGCCATGTTTTTCCCTTGATTTAATTCTATTACACTATTGATCCTAATTCTTTGTGAAGTCATGTCATTAATATGGAAGAAGGCTAGGTACAAAGTACATGAAATGCTCTCTGGAAACTATCATCAGAATTCAAACTCAATTCATTATCCCAAAACACATCATAAGGAAGTTTAACCCATCCCACCATGCAGAACAGCTTCATCTAATTCTAATTATATTCTATTTCTATATTGTATTTTGGTCATATCATTTTGCAAATGTTTTTCCAATATATATATATAATAGTAATATTCTGTTTTTCCATGTGAGTTTGTAAATGGTCAGCAATGTTCTTTTTTTTGGAGATTAGTCTGCTTGCAACTCTGTTATGTACAGTATTGTTGTCACGTAAATATTAACATTACGTGTGAGACAGTCGACAGATGATTAAAAGCAAGCTGTGTTTTTTCTTTCTTGAATTCCCTACAATCTGCCTGACTGTGGATTGGGGGAGAACAGACTCTAAAAGGCATTGCAAACTTTTTCAGCTTGATAAGCATCTATAACTCTATATATATAACTCTATATAACTCTATAAATCTATAACTTTTTTTTTTACCAAAAATAAATCTTCTTTTTGGGATTATACCGCACAAATTCTTCCACAAATAAATGGCTCGGTTGCGCAAGTGATCTTAACCTTTGCTCAGGGTACTCCCACATTTTGAAAAACACCCAGTGTTTTTACTGGTAGCTCTAAGTTGGCCCAGCGTAAATGTGTATGACTTGGATCAACATAACCTTGTTCCTTCTAGGAATAGCCATTGATGCTATGATGTTAAATAATAAAATAATAAAATGTACTGTGACGTTCAGATCCCCCTTCTTTAAACACACCTAATTTCACACCTAAATCCAACTTGCTTGTCCTACAGGCTCACACAGATGTTTACTGGTGGATAATTTTTTACATTACATTACATTACATTACATTTGGCGGACGCTTTTGTCCAAAGCGACTTACAACAGTTAAGTACAAAAATAATAATAAGTTAAAGGTAAAACATTAGATAGGGCCTTAAGGAGGTCAAGGAGAAGTAGAGAAGAGAAGGAAGGAGATGAGGTTAAAAGTAGTTAGTTTGTTAGAGGTGTTAGGAGAGTAGGTGCTCTTTGAAGAGCTCTGTCTTCAGGAGTTTCTTAAAGAT
>JAUZST010007767.1:0-13968 GCA_034779995.1 Parotocinclus haroldoi | reverse complement strand
TTTTAACGTTTATTTGTAAAAAACTTTAACAAAACACCTATCTTTTTTTTAAAAAAAAAAAAAAAAAAAAAAAAAACCATTTGTTTCTCCAGTCACCTCTTTTTGGATTCTTTTTTGTAGACCACTAGCGAGCATTGTACAGTTTCACTACTCTGTATTTACATAGACATGCACACAGTGTGCTCTCAGGTGAAACCTAATCTGAAACACCTTTGCAAAAACTTTTATTAATTACTTTTGTTTAATTGACGCTGTCCTAAACTTGCATTTTCTGTACCATGGCTGTTTGAGGTCATATCTGAGTTATATCGGAAAGTCGTTGCAGGAGCTTTTGGGAATATTTAAGTATGAATTCAGGGCATTCAATAATTTCAACACCATATATTAGCGGCTTATTTTTTTTAAAACCCCCTATATTTGAAACAGAAACACGTGTAATTGTGATTATTTGTATCCTTATTGGCGGTTGTATCCACGTAGCACCATCGCGCCCTCTCGTGGCAAGATTGAGAAAATGCCTTACTGCGTCCTTTACGGTCTCCATGACAACCAGCAACGCAACGGTCTATCACTGTTTTGTGCTAGTTTGCAAGCGGAGTTTTTAAAAAAAACTGCTCCGAAAATAAAGGTTGTACCGAATTCATTTTAATATGAGTTTTTCCGTTACACAAACGCACTTCAAGAAAAATGAGCGCTTCAGGGGCTTTCGAGAGCAAAGAACATTCGACTATTTGTATGGTAAGTATCTCCAGCTGTACTTTCCTCTTTCAAATATCGCCCCGCTTAATCCAAAAATAACTGTGGTATTATCTATTTAAAATACTTTATTCAAAAGGCGCCACGTTGTTGACTCATAATAATCATTATAGTAGTAGTAAAACTGCAAAAGGAATATGAGGAATATGATATAACTGGCATATATGGCTTTTTAAATACAATATTTTGTATTGTAACGGTCTTAAACGCTGGCCAGCTTCCATGTGATATTACAGGCGAGTCCCAAGGAGGGGAGTCTGGTCAGGGGATCGCATCCCCATCCCCCAACCACAGGCGCAAGTCTCACAATTCAAGCAATGGTGGATTCAGAGACTTACTTAGGGACCAAAATGTGGCAGAGGTTGGATTTGAACCCGGTACCATCAGGTCCAGAGTCCAGTACCTTAACCACTAGCGCTAGGACAGACCAGTTACACAGTCTGGGGAGACTTGTGTCCCATTTAGGGTTTGTGCCTAAACGTGTGACCTGTGCTCCTGGTCAGATATCCATCATGAACATGCTGTGCACATTTAATGTTATAGTTATTAGTAGCAGTGGTACCTATATACCTAATATAATGCATTACTGTGTATACTGTACATGATATAATGCAGTGTAAGTACATTTGTTAGGATTGTTTTGTTTATTTTTCCCAGTGATGTACTATACTAATACCACACACACACACACACACACACACACACACATTTTTCTACTGAACAATGAAACACAACAGTGGTGTTAATGTGAAGGTGTAATATCTATTCTGTTGCAGACCCAACCTTTACCGTGTCAGCTGAGGCGGACCACGCCAGGGCAAGCTATAAGGCCCAGGGGCCCATGGACCGCCTGGTGAGGGACTCTAATTTGTGTTGGTCAGAAGTCATCATGTGGTGTTTTGATGTAATTAAGTATATGGTTGCCCTCTATTTTGTCCTTTACCGTTGTGTATCATGGTCATTTGAAATGTCAGATGTCAGCTATAATAAAAAAGACAACTTGGATATCCTGATATAAGGAAGTCTGGGCTGCAGGTGAGCGTGCCACTGTGCTGCTTCAGTATAAATACAACCACAGAGCCAGCGATGGTGCCAGGGTGGTGTAGTGTTAGCTGGCTTCTGATGGGGAATCTTTGCGAATGTCTTTATGGGTATAAGCAGTCTTGGGTCGGTTGCAGCTGCCTGTGAGGGTATTTAAAGCTGAACCAAACCACGTCAGAGTGCCGCAGCTTTAACTGGCTATCTGTGGTCAGTATCTTTAGTTGTATGTGTGTCAGAACAACACATAAAATGGTCATTTATACGAACAGAGAAAGAAAAATAAAACAGGAAGGTAAAGAAGGTAAAGGTGAAGAAGGTTATTTTACCGCACTTTTGATTTCGGGACATTCACAGCTTTACATATTTTACACATGTCATTCGTATACTGCACACTGAGTTACAATCTATGTATGTAGGGCATGATTGCGGTTAGTGGTTTGGTCATGACCAGTTTAAACGGTTAGCTTGTCAAATGCTGGATGATGGTATGTCGTTATAGACTAAACTGGCTGATGTTCATTTGTTTCTGCAGAGGAAGGTTCCAGAGTTTGATTCCATGTTCAGTAGTCTTCCTCACCACCCACGCTATACACTGCATCTAAATTCTGATGATCCTGTTCCAGTCTCAGTCGATCGCCGCTGGAGAGGACACTCGGAGCAGAGGAGGGAGGCTCTGAACACATTGGCAGGGTACACCCTTAATTCACCACCTAATGCAGAGCTAGGGTACCCATGGTAATATTGCATGTTGGTTCAAGGAGATAAAACAAGCTCTGAAGGAAACAATGTTAAATGGGGCATATTGCTGCATATCTACTGAACCATTAACTGAATTCATTAATTTTATAGAATACGAATTGCAGAATATCTAGGCACTTCTGGTCAACTGGGACTATGGTAGCTTAGTGGTAAGGTAGAATGGCTGGGTTTAACTCCCACCTCTGCCAAGGTACCACTGTTGGGCCCTTGAGCAAGATTCTTAACCTATAGTTGCTTGGATGATAGGACTGTATAACTTATAAATCGCTCAGGATAAGGGTGTCTGCTAAATGCTTTAAATTTAAATGTCAACTTCAAGTGATAAGGCCAATTCAGGTCCCTCCCCTGAGAATTGGAAGGTAGTTGTTTATGGAATGCCGACACACATTACATGTACATTTACATTTATGGCATTTAGCAGACGCCTTTATCCAAAGCGACTTACAACTGATAGAGTCTTACAGTTCATGCAATTGTGGGTTAAGGGTCTTGCTCAATGACCCGACTGTAGTAGCTTGGCAGAGGTGGGATTTAAACCCTGGACCAGAGTCCAGTACCTTAACCGCTAGGCTATCACAGACATTAAGGCCATGGGCCTCATTTATAAAACGCTGCATGGATTCTGAAATGAAAATACCAATAAAAAACGATATCAATATATCAATATCAATAAAACCTTGCGTACGCACACCTATACACCCATTTCTCTTTATAAATGACAATCTTTAAAATAGATGAGCAAGCCTTTTCCACCCTGTTCCACCCATGTCTCCATATGGTTCTTACAAATTACCTCATGAATATTTTTTGCAAGTCTGGAATGGAAACATGTAGTGTTAATTCCAGAAGCTACACTGTTACAGAAAGAAAAGTGGTCAGACCCAAATATCGATTCAAAAATATGAGCTGCTTTGCACAGGCATAGCCTAATTGTAACTGATGGAGTAAATAAAGCCCTTCTTCACCATCGCTACCTAGGTGAATGGTTTCAGTTAAACCCTGCTTGTGTGGCGGCGAGTGTAAAAGAGAGATATACATGCAAATGGAATTGAAATCTATTAGTAAACAATCTGAGACTACAATCAGAGTTTTACGTCTTTAATTAAGATGTCAGAAATTATTTATTTCAATATTAGACATTTGAAATAAAAGACGCGAAACCCTTACTGTATTAACGATAGATTTAAATGCCATTGTTTTATATTCCCCTTCATTGTTTATATATTCTCCAGCGTACATATGTTGGGCTACAGACACAGATTAATACAATTACAGACATTAGAATGCTGACAAATGTGCTCAAATAGATTAAAAGGATAATGTCTGAAATTTGCGTTTTGTGTTACCTTTGCGCTAAAGTCCAGTTATTCACAACACAACTCGTCTTTACGCAGTCACAGTTTGTATTTCTTTATAAATCTAGATTTCTCTGAGAGATATTTTGGAATATGCACGATTTATAAATGAGGCCCCCTGTTTGGGTTACTGACACCATGTTTGGTTACGCTCTGTTTCCAGATAAGAGTTTCCTTGGTGAGATGTTCAAATACCAAGATTCCCCTATGTGTTTGTGAAACTCGAAAATCTGACAAATTTGTGAAACAGAGTGTTTTTATCTCTTATGTAGCTTAAATTGACTCATCTCTCTTACTTGTTCCCCACTCATGCTGCCTTAGTATGTGATGTGGTAAACACCTTTTACAGCTTGTGCTCATTTGTGATACTGTATTTTGTTCCAGGGTTCTGCCGGGTGTTAAGCTGCACAAAGCGAAACCTGAAGACGTGACTGGAGGAGATCGCTGGAAGTTTTTTAAGTGGTGAGCCATACTTACAAACACACATTTTTGCTACGTAACGGTGCAGTCAAAACAACTGCCATGTTTCCTATCTTTGAACCACAGATTTCATTATATAGACTGAATAACACGTATTAGTCTGGTATTTCGTTTTTAAAAATGGGAATTATTCATTATCGGATAAGCAGAGTGGTGCTATAAAGAGCACGAGTGGAACGACCGCAGAATTGTTACAGTGACTTAATCACAGAAATGACTGAGTTCAATAAATATACCCTTTATACCATTATAAATTCTCACATGATATTAGAAGCTGTTGGATTTGGTAATTAGGCTGCATGGTAGTTATATGACCATCAGAAATAAGCACATGCTGTTTTGTTAGATTCTCCGTTGTATGTTTCCTCCTATCTGGATTTGGATAATAATAATAATATTTTTCTACAATCATTTTCATTTTTAGACTATTAGGATTATTTAAAGACTTTTTAACGTGTTTGAATTTCATTACGAAGCCTAGATGCGGCTTCTAATTATAGTCGTACTGAACCTTCCGCATTGTTAGGAAAATAGCATACTTTCTTGTTCACAGTCACTGGGTGTACATTAAGGACAAAAAGTTAGCCAAATCATTAGTTTTTTTCAGCTGATTCTAATATTCCCAGTTGCCTAGGAACAGTGCGGTCACTTTAACCAGTGTCAAGCATATAATGTGTTTACCTTGCAGTGTTGAAGGATGAATTCAAAAGTTCCATAATTATAGAGGTAATTTAGTGTAATAGGTGTAATTGCAGCAGGCATTTCAGACTACTTGGTTTAGATGCATGTGCATGAGAGGGCAATTCTGAAATCAATGTCCATTTTATAAAGGCTGAAGCTAAGTGTGCCTGGGAACACCTACTAATTGTGTTCTGCGTGACAAAGCTCAAGCTGTGAAATGATGAAAACCCAATTAAAGTTTGGTAAACGTGTTGATAAATGAAGTAATGTCAAGAAGAAGTCAACTGTTTAGCACATGGGCAGCAAACCTATCTGAGTACCAGTACTAATATAATCACTAGTTTTAATAACAATGAGAAGAGCAGTCACCAAGATCCTCACCAGAAGAAGCAGATGAATACTGAGATAATGACAGTAATAATGGGCCTAGTGGTCACGTATACAAAAATATATGCCCATAAAATCCTGAGCTTGCTTCACACCATTCGAATTAGATCCTACTTGTGACTCTTGTGAATTTCTGCCATGAGCAAAGCTGAAAGGTACAAACAAACAAAGCAAGCAAACACACTTAGACTTCCTCAGTGTGGCTCTTAGCCTCTTGTGGAAGAACAAGAGCTTTACTACAACCACTATATTACTTCCGAACCCAACCATAACCAAGTTTAAACATTGCTTAACAACACACCTGACCCGATACCCAGTTCAAACTGAACACTCAACCTTTTCTTAGTTCAAACTTAGTTCAAAACCTAGACTTAATTTTGAACATACATCCTAAACCCCAACACAAGCCACCGGTCTTCTGGGAAAACAGAAAGATCACTTCCCCTCCAGCATCATGCTTATACTTAATGCATCACTAGACTCTACACAACCACTCAACCCAGCCCAGCCAATTAAAAAAATCTTTTAAATGAGTATTGCTTGTAACAGCTGAAATATTTATCATCACCAGAACAGTTCTTAAGTCACTTAAAATGCCATTTTAATGTATTCTGGGTTATGATCCTTTAGTGACAAGCCATCATGGGGCTGGGCAGGGTTTGCTGTTGCAGTACTATAGGTTGATCCATCGACCAGCTGCCCTTAGCTCAACCAGCCAGTTGTCTCTGCATTTGATACCTGAACCCGCCAGGGAGGCACCACTAGAGATGCACTCAAGCGCTTTCAATTGCAATTATTGTCATTTTTGACGTAATACAGTATTTCTCATGTTGCCTTTCAATGACAACAAGAAGAACAGTGTGCACAGCTCTTTTTGAGAAATAAGATATGTATATTTTCTAATTAATCATTCTGCTTCTGTATTTTCTTTTCCCAGCCCACTCACCACCTTTTCCCAGCAGATCCATGCCAACACTGTATTTGCCTTACCGACGTAAGTAACAAGATGCTTATCACAGCTGTTTCAGTATGCAAATCAAATATTGGTCTTCCTTAAAATATGCGTTATATATTCATGGCTCCATCTAAGAGTGAACATGTGTGTGCACGCGTGTGTGTGTGTGTGTGTGATATTGCCTTGTCTTGCTGTATTTGTGCTCACAAAATGTCAATATGATGCTAGCAAAACCTGGAATTTTGACTAGTAAGGACATGTTTTTCCATTCCTCAGCTTAACTGCCTTTAAAAACAAAAAAATTTGCTTTAGGTTATTGATAAGGTTAGAAGTAGTTGTAGGTGTAGTGTTAGTTGTAGGCTGTAATGGAATGGTAATGGAATTCTCACAAGAATAGCAAGACAAAAACATGTGTGTGAGTCTAAGAGTGCAGTACCACGTTGTGTATTTGATATTCATATATTATCTGTGCAGCACTGAGTCGGCAGAAATCTCTCTTCATCGCACAGTAGGGGTGCAGACAGATTACAGGGACAGCGAGACTCAGACTGATCCCTACAGTCCAGAATACATTCTGCATCCAGGCACAGCTCCCCCAGAAATCCTCACTCTGGCTACATTTATGTGGGGTAAAGTCCTCCAACACGCTCACAGACACAACACACACACACACACACACACACACGGATCATCTAGTAGCAGACTTTCTCACTTGGTCAGTTTTAACATCTTGTACTGCAGTGTATCTGGGGTGTGTTGTAATCAGTGTGGTGGCCTGTAGTAATCCTAGTTCACCATAGTGTTCTATGTGTCAAGCTTAGGCACCTTGACTCCTTGGGAAAGAGACAGATCAAGTTCCCTAACCTAATCCTCATTCCTAGCCAAATCCTACCACCAAACTTTAACTTCAGCCAAACCTGGATAACCAAACTTAATCCATGCCCAAACTTATCCTTTACTTGGACTTAGGCAAACCGCAACACTAAACAGTGTCCCTAGTTTATCTCTACCAATTAGTATAAACCCTAGCAACTAAACCCATCCCCCAGTCTTAACCAAGGCCAAACAAATGCCCAAGTCTACTCTAGACCTCCCAACATGGCAATAGAACAATACCTATCTTGCCACGAATGACTATTATGCTGAAATTACCTAAGCAACCAACTCTAAACCTCCAACAGATTGTTCCCCAAGCCCAAAAACACTTAACAACCAAGAGTAACACATGGTCCATCCTAATTTAATTATTCCCTCCTCCCATAACGTTTTATCCTTTTCTCACGAGTTGGAATTTTGATGCTCTTACCGGAGCATGTATATGCTTAGGTCGTGGGCTTCCTGCTGGCCTGGAAGAGGTGGAAATGATTGAGAGAGCAAGGAAGAAGAGGGCCTGGGAGGCCACGCTACCACCTCTGAATGACTTAACACAGCTGGACAAGCGGAAGAAGATGATGGATGACATGGAACGGAAAGAATGGGCTTTCAGGGAACAGCAGATTGAGAAGTGAGTTGCTGATCTTCAGGAGCCAGTGGGTTTATTATTCATACATGCTCACAGAGATTAGGAGATATTTCATTATACAGTCAAATCCGGTTAACGGGACCACATTGGGACGCGATCGTTTTGGTCCTAATAACCGACTGGTCCGATTAAACGAACATGCCATATGTTACAAGATGGGACGTGTTATAATTTATATAAAATATTAAATGTTTATTGTGTGATTTACACGTATAGCAAACGTACAAACAAGAACTACTGTTGCTTACAAACTTTGTTCATTGAAAAATACATTTGAAAACAAGTTTTTGGAAACGATCCACAACACAATGTATAGATACTCAGCATGTAAAGCATAATACTGTAAAAAAACAAGTTCTTACTAAATTCCAGTCAACGTTTAAAAACTTATCCAGTGGTATCTGACGCCTTCTCTTGACGGACTGCACTTGAACAAAATCAAGAAAATGGTGGGCGTGGTCACCTCCCGCAACACAACTTCCTGACCTTTGATAAAAGCATAATTTCTCCGGGATCCCAAAAATCCTCCCATATCTCACTGACCCGCTTTGCATCCACTCTAAGTGGCGACTTTTGGCTTCTTTTTCTTATCTTCTCACGTTCTTTGGTCCGATTAAACAGAATTGTGGTCCAAATACGCGAATAACATACATGTATATAATAGGATTTGTTTCGGTACTTTAGGATTCAGTCCGAATAAGCGAGTGGTCCCATTAACCGGATTCGACTGTGTGTACGTGTGTGTGTGTGTGTGTGTGTGTGTGTGTGTGTGTGTGTGTGTGTGTGTGTGTATATATATATATGTATATGTTCGTGTTTTCATATATGTTCATACAGTGATTACAGATCACTTCTCTAATGTTCCTGAAGATCATAGATCCTTGAGATTCACACAGTTGACATTTGTTAACCATCTTCTCAAACTGTGTTTATCTCATATTATTAGATAAAGCAACATAAAGATAAAGATTATTATTAGACAAAGCAACACATCTTGTTTTACCCCCAGTTTTCCTGGACAGGCTCATGATGCTAAGACTAGTACAGGCTGCTGTTGTGCACCCTGAACAGGTCAGCATCACAGGGGTATTACTGATATTAAGGAACCTCATTTGTTAAACAAACATTAGCAGTAGCTAATAGGGAGAAGTTAATGATATTTGATTTGAATGATTTACCCACAGTAATACTCCACAAACATTTATCATCATTTATTCAGCTACTCCCTACATATTTAAAAAAAAGTCATCCCTCATTAAAATCCAGATTGACAAATGGTTTCTTATATACCCTAAATCTTATATACCTAAAATAGGATGCTTGTTCTATTTACAGATGCTTTTCTGTTCTTGCATTTTGCTGTAGACTTGTTTTGAGAGTAGTTCAAGCCTTTGTTGCCTAAACTCTGCATTTGTCTGCATTTGCGTCACGGAGTGTATGTCATATAGTGGATGCATCGGTACTAAAAACTTTTTTTTTTCTGACTCTGGTCCTCATGTAAACAATTTTGGCCACCTGAGAACAATACAGCACAATATTCAAACAAAGATTATTGTGTTACTAGTGTGATTCGCAAACAAATATTGTCAATTATTGCGGTTTGCATCTGAGCTACTTTTAGTCAGGTGTTTTTTTTTGTCCTCTTGCTCTCTCTGTTTATCTGTAAAGTATATCTTGTTTCAGTGGCGCCTTAGTGGCTCAGTGTCTGACTACGCTTATGCTCCAGCTCTCTTCTTTTTCTTTCCTTCAGTGTAGACTATTGAGAATTTCAAACTTTAACTAATAAAAAATAACCCATTTTCCAAAGCTCACACGTTACTTAAGCAACATGATATTAGTTAAGTGGATTTTTTTCATGCAAACTGCTGTTTTGTGTGTTTATGTGCATTTACACTCAACATTTCTTTGGGTGATTTTTACTGTTTGTGGGTGTTGACTTAGCTTGCGTTCTAACAAAGCAATTCGGACAGCGAAAAGCCAAAAAAAAAAATCTGCTAAATGAAGTTTGTCACAAAATTATGTTCTTTGTACACAAGGCAGAAACCAAAAACTGTGCCGTCACCAGTCAGAACGTTTGTGAGCAACTATTATGTAGGAGTACAAATGTTTTTTTATGAAAACATTCATGCAAAAATGTTTTTAAATCTTAGCTTGTGTTTGTGAACAATTTGACTGCTCTTGGATCTTCACATACAGTATTGGGCAAAGGTTTTAGGCCACCATTAGATTCGTTGTTTTAGCAACAGCATAAGTTCAAGTTCCATAACACTCTTTTTCACTCACCTTCAGTCCAATGTTTGTGAGCTTTAGCATATCTAACCTTGGATTTAACCATGCTGCCCTTCTAAAAAAGTAGTTTCTTGGCTTCTACCCTTCCAAAGAGAAGACCAAGCTATTTCGGTTTGTAGACCAGTCAATTTGGCATCCAGGTGAAGCTGCCAG
Source organism: Parotocinclus haroldoi (assembly GCA_034779995.1). Taxonomy (NCBI): domain Eukaryota; kingdom Metazoa; phylum Chordata; class Actinopteri; order Siluriformes; family Loricariidae; genus Parotocinclus; species Parotocinclus haroldoi. The sequence continues at coordinate 3,590 of JAUZST010007767.1, read as the reverse complement.
ATGCTGCAATTGCTCAAGTGTAAGGGGCGGTCACACTAAATACTTGCCACTGTAGCCTATAGGAGCTGTTTTTTTCTGATTTATTTTATTTTTTTGTAAATATTCGGAGTGTTTTGGCCTTTCCAGGTTGTTCTAGGGTGAGCGATATTGATAAAAACATCTCAGTAATTTTTTAGATTTTATCAATAACAATTATTAAATGACCCATGTCGTTCATTCATTCAGTATCTTCCGTTTAATCCACACAGGGTCGCGGGCCAACCGGTGCCCACCTGGCAACTCTGGGTACAAAAAAGGGCAGGAACAACCCTAGATGGGGCACAAGGATGCACACACAAGTCATGAACACAGTCGCACACTAAGGGCCACTTTAGAGACACCAATTAACACGCGTGTCTTTGGACTGTGGGAGGAAACCCGAGTACACGGGGAGGACATGCAGACTCCACACAGAAAAGAGCCAGGCTGCTCCACCCTGGGGTTGAACCCGAAACCTTCTTGGTGTGAGGCAGTGGTTACACACCGAGTCACAGTGCTCACTTCTCTCACAATGTAATTGCTGACAGCCTTCGTGACATCATACCACATGTTTCTTTTCTTGTCATAAGACACTTTTTTTGCAGAATCATTCCTCCAAGGTGGAGTGTTTTCAAGCTGCTACCTTGGCTGATTTGTACTTGTCATGGACAGCTGACTGCCAGAGTTTGTCATAGTTTTCATATTCTGCACAGTGGTTAGTTCATAGATTGTGAAACAAGTTAGTTGTAGAGCTGTTTTAATGGAAACATGCATTTAGGTACATTAGTAACTAACACGATGAATGCATGAACTCTTTAAGGTGTGTTTTTGATACAAAGCTTTTACAAAGTGAATGACATACTTGATAATGTCAGCTGACACCTTGTTAAAAAAATTCTGATATTATCGTAAAATACATATCGCGGGCAGCACGGTGACTTGGTGAGTAGCACCGCTGCCTCACAGCAAGAAGGTCCTGGATTCAATGCCCGGGTGGAGCAGCCTTTCTGTGTGGAGTCTTCATGTCTTCGTGGGTTTACTCTGGTTTACTGGGATTGATGCGTTTTTCGGTCACTCTAAATTGACATTGATTCGAGGGTGTACTGGCCTGCCGGCCTAGCCAGCAAGGTGGTGTTAAGTAATGGTTAAGACGACGTCTACAAGGCATCTGACAGATTGGTGATCAAGATGATATATAATCACATAGAGTACATCAGCTTAGGCTCCAGAACCTAGCCTCTGTCCCTGACCTGCATATGCATGCTTTTATTTAGCTTTTTATTTTTTTATGTTCAAGAGAGCATATTCTGGACTCGTGCATGTTATAAATTAATATACAGCATAATATCTGTATGTAACCTGTATTGTGTGTCCCCTTTTAAACTATGTTCCATTGTGTTGTAACTAATTCTGAACTGTGACTCTCTCTGAACGTATAGATTACATTTTAAGTCCACTCTCTGCTGGGAGCGAGAAATCAGGGCAATTAGGCATATCCGATGGGGGCTTCTATATGCATTATTAATCGAATCGGTCATTAGCATGCTGCTAACGCCCTGGAAAGCAGATCCTATGTGAATGGGCTCCTGTAGTGCTGCTTCTAGCTAGCTTTATATCAGCACTTAGCAGCATGAGGGGGAAGAGTGGAGATCCAAAACCAGCGGTAGCAAACCTGGACTTGGAAAGCAGCCAGTAATCCACAGACGGGTTGAGAAAGCATTTGGACTCTGTTCAGTAAATAACATACCCACTGAGCTTTGTTGATGAGAACTGATGCAGTCGTATTGGGGAAATTTAATAAGGTATTGATTTCATTATTAGAACTGTTGAACTGGAAACGGGGCCTAACATTGGATTCTAAAGGAACGTTTTGTAAGGATAACATTGGGACTATTATTATTATTCTCTATTATATGATTCTCTAGGATTTTGGACCAATTTTCCTGGTGGTATGGGTTATAGAGTTGCTCTTTCTGAGGACAACTGTATTAATACATTAAGCTGTAAATAGTGTGTCACATTAGCAATCAATCCATAAAAGCAAATTAAATCCAATTTATAGATACAGTATAGATAGATAAAATTAAATCCATGTATAGATACAGAGAAAAATGAGTATTTAGTAACATCACAATATGCTATTTTTTTTGCCAAAAGAAGCATTTGATTTTATTTCATTAAATAAGATAATCAGAAAAGCACATGAAAAGTCAAAGAAAGTTGTTCAATTGCGCAAATGAGATGCAAACTCAATGATGGTGATTGAGTAGCAAGTGACATATTCATGGGGGTGAACAGAAGTATGTCAAACCGGATGAAAGTGCTCTCACAATGACTGTTTAGTAGGGTGTATGGTCACCCAAAACTGCCAAAACTCACTGACAGTGTAGCAGCATGGACAGGATCAGGTTGCCCAGCATTTCTTTTGGGATCCTCTTCGTATTCATTTTAAATGACAATTATTATGTGCAGTGTAACTTGAGAAGAGGTGGTACAGTGCAATGAATGTCTCATTTGACCTGTGGAAAATGGATTTCAAAGCAAAGGCTAATGATTGGAAAAACATAGTCGTTATCTGTTGCATGTGCCAAAGGCCTTAGTATGAAGGAAGTAGCTTAATATGCAGGTGTATAGAAGCATGGTAAAAATCCCAGTCCACACAAAGTTCTTGTCAGAACCGTGGCTTAAAGACAAAACTGACAGACACGGGCTGCCAGCATGTTTCACAGCTTGTAAATAAAAAATCACTTGAACACTCAAGAAATGGCATACCATGAACGTATGGAGCAGAGTGGCACACAGTATGGCTTTGCACACTTCTACAAATCTGCCTTGTTACCGTGAGTGAAAGTAATTGGAAATTGGTAACTGGAAAATTGGACCGTTAATTGATAGAAATGTCATCTAGTCCCATGAATGTAAACAATGTTTGGCATTATATTTATCAAAATCCTCAGAAAGCCTTCGGTGAGGATTGCATGCACGATTTGGTTCAAGCTGGAGGAGGTTCTGTGATGTTCTGGGGGAGTTTTAATTATGTAGAAATGGCTCCCTTGGTTGAGCTGCTGGACAACCAGGATTTGCCTTTTGCTCATTATATTTCCAAGGAACATAGCATTCCTATCCCTGTACTCCGAGATGACAATTCTCGGGGCTGTTATTCATGCTTGTGGCAGTATTACTTGCTATTAGGTATGTTTCAGTCAGAGGTGACTCATTATTGTCCGTTGAACTAATAATGACAACAAAGACTGTTTTGCCAATTACTAAATGCCAGCATCGCACACATTCCCAGTTAGACTGCATCCTTTAAGTGTTCAATAAACAACCGACATATATGTACAATTATTCGTTTTATTGCAGTATGCAATACAATTTGTCTACTGTTATGCAATAATAATAATTTAAGTTTAATTTATATAGTGCCTTTCTCAAGCCCAAGGTCGCTTTACAGCAATAATTAACACAAAAAAAAATCAATATAAGTTACACAACAAGATACACAGTTCAAGACAAGCAGGCACAACAAACATTAAACAGAAGAGGTAAATAGGAAGGTTTTTAGAAGACAT
>JAUZST010007766.1:0-13969 GCA_034779995.1 Parotocinclus haroldoi | reverse complement strand
GCTTAAATAGAGAGAGGCTCAGACCCGGAAGAAACAAGCCGCACCTGGAGTGGAGAGAGGCGGTGATTAGAAGGAGGCGCTGAGCGAACGAGGGAGAGAGAGAGAGAGACGGAATCGGGATTCCTGACAGACTTTTCTAAATTAATGTGAATTTTAAGAAAATTTCTTGATAACTATTAGTTAGTGAAGAAACTTGTGTTGAAAAGAGGTTAATTAGTAAATCAGAACAATGAAACAAAACATAGTTCACAATAAACCTTTAGCTACATCAAGTAATGGAATGAAGATGATTATTATTATAAATTAATTTAGTTTATTTTGAAATCTCAGCCAGGAAAAGCTTCTCTGAACAAAGCACTCTGTTTTACAGTATATGATCTGCCATCATGGTTTGCCCTGTTGTGCTTATTGGAGCTGGCTTCATGCTGTATTTAGTCTGGCCAGATTTTTCATTCTTCCCTGTTTCTCATCATTCCCTGTTGTTCCAGTTTCTCGACTGCCAATGCACTCTGATCTGTTCTCTTCTATGTTCTGTCCTTTAACACTCGTTTCTCTTCCTCCTCCAGTTTTTGTGTATTTATGTGTTATTTTCTGTTAACCCTATAGTCACCCATAAGTATAGTGCTGTTTTTGCTTGAGTTGTAATGCCTGTTTGTGTGTGTGTGTGTATGTGTGTGTGTGAGTAAGTGAGTGAGAGTATGTGTGAGTTGGGGAGTAAGATCTCTGTTTTGTATCACCATGTCTCTGTGTGAATACAACTCCCACATTTGCACTCTGCCTCTGCATGTGCGTGACACCTTCCCAGTGCCCAGACATAAATGTTATTGTAAATCTCTGGTTAGACCTGAAACAAGATCACCTAAAAATATTTCTAGAAGCTCGGTAAATATAAGCATGGAAAAAAACCTTAAGAATTAAGATACATACTGTTTACAAGAAATGTTTCCTGCAGTTGTTATGAAATATTGACTGACAGGATGCCCAAGCTTGCCAGACTTTATTTTTCCTTCACTATACATACATTTTAAAAATGATGTATTAATAAATGTATACAAGAATGTTATATTTTTATTTGTTCCTTGAACAGATTATGTTAAACTAAACTATGTTAACTAAACATGACATTAGACTATGAGTGCTTAAATGTTTTTATGAGACAGTATCTAGTGTATTAAATAAGTAAATGAATAATTTATTAATAAATAAATAAATATTGTCTTCAGTGCCTTGACAGGGACATTTTAGAGAAACACTGTAAACATTTGTGGTGCCACAGTTGCATATTATTAAAGCTCACTGTAATCAGTGGTTACAGAAGTTTATTTTATATGAGTTAGTGCAGTTAAATTGTGAAGTAAAACACACGCACACATTTTTTGGAAAGCCTGCTTTTAAAATATTTTCAGACCTCATAGGCAATTCTATCTTGCTTCCAGGATGCCAAAAGTCACATGTGGCCTTGTCATAAGACAATAGTAAGCAGTTATCAAACACTGGTTTAAAGTAATAGACAGGGTTCTTACAAGTGACAGGCATGTTGGATCACAGTAACAGCATTTCTTTTGTTCAACCCATCAATACATAAAGTTTAAATTAACTCATGACCAGTACCAAAAAGAAGATGAATAATTTATTGTGAAGTATACATTATTAAAATTCTGCTACACAAATTTACTTGTAGTAGGCATATGTATTTGTTGCAGATATGTGTATGCATTACTATACTGTAAAATACGGTCAAACACACTTTGCTAGTGCAGTATCTTTTTAAATTTGATAGAGCCTGTAAAATAATTTAGAGGCCAATTTCTTATTCTAGTTTATTTTCTGGTTAAGACATTGGTTTTATGTTAGGGGAAACATTGCAATATTCAGAAAAGACAAAGACAAAGAGAAATTAATTTTCCATTGTCATACATGAGAATTATCTCAGGAAGTTAAATGACAAACATATGTTGCCACTCAACTTTCCAGATGCTGAATAAAGGCTTTGTGTAAGTAAGCTAATGTATTGCACAGAGCTTGTCAAATGAAAATTTAAAGAGAGGTGTGTATATATATATATATATATATATTCCAATGGTAATTTATTTTTCTGGCAGGCATAGCAGCAGATACTAAAGTTCTGCCAAGAAACTGAAATACATGTCACATATGTTGGCCTTTTACTACTTTCACACTTTTATTCACTATCACTTTTGCTATGTTTATAAACATGTGAATGTTGTTTATATTATTGGAGAGATTAAATTATTATTGCTTTATTGATTGCATGGAATACCATTATTCACATTCCACCCTGCTTTTTCCTAGGGATCAGCTCTGGTGCCCAATCCAGTATGCAATCGCAAGCATGCCTCAGATGAGATGCCAGTCCATTGCTGAAAGACATTGCCATACCACCAGAGTGCAATACCATCATTGCTTAGAAATAAAAATGAATGCTGCATCAACACTGCATCCACATACTGTGCACTCTATTGGACCTATCTACCATATTGCTCCAACTTATAGATGTAAGGATAGAGACAGCAGCTTTTTGCACAGTTTGTGTTAGTCACTAATCCTTTATCAGTGCTCACAGGATGCTGCTTACAAAATGCTTGTAGCTGGGTATTTTTGATAGGTGGAATATTTTCAGTCCAGCAGTGACACAGAGGTGTTAAAACCTTCAGCAACACACTAACACAGAACCACCACGTCAGTATCAGTACAGTGCTGATGATGATACATCCACCAAGTAAAACTGATCAAATGGACAATGGGTGTAGAAACACTGACATAATGTTATGCCTGATTGGTGTATACAAACTCATGGATCTCATTATACCCTGTCTAATGCTTTTCATCCCTTGAACCCTGTGTTACCAGCTAGGCACTGACTCTCCCATGACCCTGTCCATGATCAAGTGGATAAAATAGTGAATGAATTAATGATTTATTTGGCACATCTCCTTCTCTATACGCTCATCCAGTTTATTAGCTCCACACTTCCAAGCACATTGTAGTTATACAGATAGTTAAAAAAAGGTTTGTTGTTTGTCAAATAACTAAAGACAGAATTGACAAGTCTAATGTTAGGGGAATGTACCAGCCTTATCATTGTGGCAGATTTCAACTTTCATCAGAAAGCCAGACATACATCCCAGAAAGACCACCGATTTAAAACAGCATTATTGCATCCCAAAAAATCAGGACTGTGGACGTCAAGCCATATCATGGTCATCCAAAGACCGCTACCAAAAAAACTTCAACAATGATTTTGGCAGCCTTTGTGGAAAGTCCACGATGCAGCACATGACATGTTCTGTGTCTTTTGAATCACACTGTATATTTATAACATTAGCCAACACCCCCAGAATGCAATCCAACATCTCCCCTCCTCCACCAAACAAACAAAAAAGAAGTAGGTTAAACACACACAATAGGAAAAGTAAGATAAAGATAGAACAATAGGCAATAAACATAAACTGGAATCACCACTTAATATCTCCACACCATCATCATTAATAACAATAACAATAATATCAATAGTAATGGTGGCAATTAGTTCATACAGGTTCAAACAGGAAATCAATGACTCACATACTTAAGATATAACATTATAAATGTAAACTTTATAAGGTGTGTGGGGGGGTGAATATTACAGCGTAAGAGAATTGTGCATCTGTACTACTATCTGTAAAGCCTAATTTTGCTAATTTTGAAGTATTGTTATTTTTCTTGTACTTTTAATGTGGCATTCTTTCCAACACTTTTGGGTTTATGGGAAGAGGCAGGCAACATGAAAATCAAGTGAATGTATTGTGATTCCATACATTTTCTTGCTGTGAAGTGTGTCCTATAAATAATTGTATATGGTATCAACAGTAAATTTGAATAATTGGTCATAGAAAACATTTTGGTGCATATATGACACCATTGTGATGGCCCAGTTTTAGATATGAATCATCATTCCAGCCACTATGTAAACTGGTATGAGGTTTTCCAATATGAGAAGAAAGTCCTACATTTTGGATAGAAGTTTGTGCAATTGTTTGAATGTTGGTTGTGTTTCAAGAGAAGTTTGTAGATTGTAGATATGAAAATAATGTCATCCTTGCATGCCATGGTTTTGACACAAATATGAAAAATATAGAGTAAATGTATTATGATTAATAACAAAATTTGGGCTGTGCAAGAGTGGAATATTTTTATGACAAAATAATTGGCTTTTATTTTCTTTCCACCCTGCTGTTAGAGCTGTAGAAATGACTGATTATTTAATTGCAATCCATTGATCATGCCAGGAAGGGTTCCTCCAGTGTGTTATGTATTGCAGTTGAATTTCTTCTAATATCTAAATCCAATCCCAGACTGAGCAAGCCTAGGGTGATGTTAAACATTATAAGGAAGAAACCTTGGGAGGACCAAGACTCGGTGCCCACCCAAAATATTTCATATTAGCAGGAAAGTCCATGGACCAGGCATAATAGGAGTTGAAGCAGAGGATCTTAAAGTGTGGGACTGGAACTGGTACCAAAACATAAGCATGGAGAGAAATGAAAAAATGACGTTTGAGTACATGAAGTTTGAGCAAGAGCACAGATTATTTTATTCTGGGAATTCCTTCCCATTCTTTCTTGATGTAGAACTGCAGTTGCTCAACAGTCCGAGGTCTCCGTTTTTGTATTTTGTGCCACACATTTTCAATAGGAGACAGGTCTGGACTGCAGGCAGGCCTGATAACAATCCGGACAGTCCTTTTCCTCTTTGGCTCGGAAGACACAGTGTCCAAGACTGCCAAACACAATATGAAATATGGATTTCTCAGACCACAGGACACTTTTCCACCTTGTCAATCCATCTCAGATGGGCTTGGGCCTAAAGAAGCTGGCAGTGTTTCTGGGTGTTGATATATGTCTTTCGCTTTGCATGGTGAGTTTTAACTTACACCTGTAAATGGAGGTATGAACTTTGTTCACTCACAATGGTTTTCTGAAGTGTTCCTGAGCCCATTTTGGGTTCATGGTAACTTAATGTTGGTTTTCAGACTTGACACTTACTTGCAGATTGGCTCAATCATTTGATGATATTATGGATTATAGATGATGAAATCCCAAAATTCCTTGCAATTGCACAATGAGAAACATTGTTCTTAAACTGTTGGACTATTTACTAATTGTTTACAAAAGTTGTGCCCCATCCTTGTGAAGGTGAGCCTTTTGGGATGCTTCCTTTATACCCACACATAATACTCACCTGTTTCCAATTAACCTGTTCACTTGTGGAATGCTGCAAACTGGTGCTGGTGTTTTCTTAGCTTTCCTAAACTTAAACCCCAATTTTCCCAGTCTATTGTTGCCCCTGTCCTGACTTCTTTGGAGTGTGTTGTAGGCATCAAATGATCCAAATGAGTGAACACTTGCAAAAAGCAATAAAGTTTATCCATTTGAAAATTAAATAGCTTGTCTTTGTAGTGTATTCAAATAAATATGGGTTGAACAGGATTTGCAAATCATCGTATTCTGTTTTTATTTACGTTTTATACAACATCCCAACTTAATTGGAATTGGGAATTGGTTTGTAGATTAATACTTTATGTAGTTGTAACTTAGTGTGATGTTACCTGGGTCAGAGAGCTGTTTGGATATACTTTTGTTTTATAGATGAGAGAGGTACAGTTACTTTAAAAAAAAAAAAAGAAATATATTTGAGAGCGTTAGTGCCTAAGGCCTAAGTGCAATTCTGTTAATCAGAATTTATATCACATACAGTAGAGGGTAAATCAAAAGCAATAGAACACATTTTCACATTTTCAGGCTGCCTTAACCATTGTTGAGGTTTCTTTGTCGTGAAGAAATTTGTGTGAAATTGATGGTATTTCTGGGTGATTGAGACTGCGGCAATCAAATTGTCAGACAATTCCGGTCTTCTTTGATATTCTACATGACCACCTTCCCATTGGAAAAAGAAAACTTGCTTTTGATCCAGAATGGCTACTCTTAAGATGTTCCAAACATAGTCTTAAAGATATCTCCCCTCAACCATTAAATAAAATACTGGTGGTCCAAAATTGCAGAAACACAAATGGCTTTGGCTGCCAATCCAGATACACCATTAATAGAAGGTAGATTAGTCTAGCAGCAGAGTGCCATCATGACGTACCTAAACCCTGGTGCTATGACACCTTGTCAGGTTATGTGGGATTATTTCTGGCAAGTGCAATCACACGTGTTTAAAACTGTTCCCTACTGACTATGTGTGCACTATTTTGAAGTTTCACAATGTCCAATACTGTCTGAAAACAATCTCACCATGCTCTGCAGTATACAAACAACATACCCACTGGGTTAAGGAATATTCAAAGCGCACTGCATGGATTAATTTCAAAATTATACCTAAACTTGATTCAGTGAAAAGCAGGTAGGCAAGCAAGAATTCAGATTACAAGAAAGGGCTACAGATAATCAGAATAATACTGCCTTATGCAATATTATTATTTTGTTATGTATTTTTATTTGAAAAAAATATATATATTCAAGCTGGTACTATTACAATGGTGGCATGACATTTTGTGTATTTTCAATACTGTGTATATGTTATGCACTCTGCAGTTGCTCAACGTGGTAGTGCAATGCACTACCCACATGAATTCTGTTCCCTATAATAATGCACTATATAGAGTTTAAGCTATTTAATTGTAGAGACTCGCTTGGAATACATGAAGTTCCTTTGATAGGAAGTATGTGACATTCTGCAAAGCCACAACTTGCACAGTTAAGGGGAATTTGGAATAACCTGGCTGCCAATTAGGCTTTGAGAACATGACACTGAAACACATCCTCAATTGCTGTCAAAAAGCTTTAACTTTGAGCCAGTATTTCAGAAGGTAAAACCATGCTCTGGACCACAGTGACCATACCTATACAGAAACAAATCTACCAAACAGTCCCCATTTACTAAATTACTTTGCAGATGGCTGGTTTTTTGAAAATGTATTTTGCATTTTTTGTGCTCTTGATTGGAACCAGGAAATGAGTCTACGATCGCATTCATATGTAAAGAAATACACTATTGTATACTGATTGCTGTTGTACGACTGCAGCCGCAGTCTATATGCATGACCAATCAATAATACCTCTGCATTAACGATAGTTGAATGTGAGAGAACCTCTGATTTAGGCTTGCCAATCAGTGGTTTCTGGCCTGTCTGTAGCAATATTTTTGGCAAGCCATGTAAAGTATTTCACAAAAGTGAGCATACCCCTAACATTTTTGGAACTATTTTATTATATCTTTTATATATATATGACAATTTGATACAATGTAAAGTAGTAAACCTACAGCTTGTATAATAAAGACTAAAGTCTAAACTGCAACAAAAGTGAATACACCCCTAAGTTAAAATGGCCAAATTAGTAATTCTCCCTCCCTGGTATCATGTGACTTGTTAGTTTTACAAGGTCTCCATGTGTGAATGAGCAGGTGTGTTAAATTTGTTGTTGCTGCTCTCTAATTGTCTCATACTGGTCACTTGGTGTTCAACATGAGAGCTCATGCAAATAACTCTTTAAGTATTTGAAAAAAATAAATGTTGCTCTTTCTGTAGATGGCCTAGGCTATAAGAAGTCTGCCAACACTCTGAACATGAGCTGCAGTATGGTGGTCAAAACCATACAGAGGTTTAGCATGACAAGTTCCACTCAGAACAGGCCTTGCCATGGTCAAACAAAGAAGTTGAGTTAATGTGGTCAGCAGCATATCTAAAGGTTGGCTTATGCTTGGCAGTGCTGCCAGCAGTGCAGAAGTTAAAGGGGTGGGGGGATCAACCTGTCAGTTGTTAGACCATAAGCCGCACACTGTATCAAACTGGTCTGCATGGCTGTCATCCCAGAAGGAAGCCTCTTTTAAAGATGATGCACAAGAAATCCCGAAAACAGTTTGCTGATGACAAGCAGACTAAGGAGATTAAGGATTACTGGCACCATGTCCTGTAGTCTGATGAGACCAAGATAAACTTTTTAGTTCAGATGGTGTCAAGCGTGTGTGGTAGCAACCAGGTGAGCAGTACAAAGACAAGGATGTCTTGCCTACGATCAAGCATGGTGGTGGGAATATCATGGTTTGAGGCCAGATGAGTGTTGAGTTATTTTGAGAGCACAGCATATTTACACTGCTGGCTGACTACATTGGATCAAAGTTTCCTTTCTTCAGTGTTGTGCCATGAAAAGATCTAATAGAATATTTTTGTATTAAACCATAAAAAGTATTATATGTTTTCACTTGGAGTTGCATATCTTTCTTTAATTAAATTATGTATGGGCACAGTACTTATGGAAGTCAGTGGTCTAATACACAATCGCACCACCTCAGGGTCCTGGACTTGAATCCTGGTGTTGCCTTCCAGTTGAGTCAGGTGTCACATACAGTCATGACTGATGCAGTGCTACTGGTGCATTTAAACGCTGTCTACTCTATTAGACACATCTACCATATTTCTCAATTTTGGAGATATATAGTCTAGGGATAGAAGCTCATATGTTGTTGCAGTTTGTGTTAGTCATCCTCTTATCATTCATCACTGCCCACAGGATGTTGCCTACAGGACTATTTTGAGTCCACTATCTTAAGGTTTTTGAAAAAACTTTTGATACTGATCCACTCGGACAAGCACAATACTAACACTATCACACAACCACCGTGTCAGTGTCAGTGCAGTGCTGCGAATAGTTCCTGATCTGTGTGGGTCCTGACCATTATATAACAGAGAATGTGTTCTGGTGCTTTAGTAAAGTAATCATATTATTTGTGATATTTGTAATTTTACTGTGTGAATGATGCAAGCTGGACAAGATTAAATCAGTGCTGCTGGTTTAAAGCTGTGGTAGGTGAAGTGTGGGTTTGATGATTTCTACATTTCAAAGGTTCTTGATGTAGGCACAATTCAGTATATTTGTCCTCAGTTTTCTATGCTTTAGGCCATTTGAAGATATATTAACAGATGAACTTTCAATTTGTTCTTTCAATATGTTCTTTCAATTCATACTTATAATTACTCTTTCAAGTTAATTTCAGGTGCACCAATAGCAAAGCAGTAAATACAGAAAGACATAAGTGCTTATCCACTGTTTATCAGATTCTTTCAAGGTCTCACTTTTGTTGCTATAATGGGTCGTTGGGTACCAGCTGTTTTGATCAATCTTTCACCTCAAACAGTCAGCTCTATGTATGTCTGTTATATTATTTTACATATTTTGTATTTGTTTTTTGGTATTTTGAGAAATGCATTTTGCTTTCTTTGCCAGTTTTGAGTCCTTGATCAGTTCGATCCACAATTATTGCCATAAAATATCAGGCATAAATGGCACACATCACACTTAAAAGCGTACGCTATGAGTTTTACATAAACACACAGTTACTTTAAACATTAAATACACACATACAAGCTCCAGGAAATAATAGTCATTGACCCACTAACTACATGCTACATGAGATCAGGAACACCCCCCAGGGAAACAATAGTGCTACACAGCCTTCTTGCCAAAGGTCAGATGTCTGCAGTGACCCAGCCTCTGAGTCGAGCATGACTAAATGGGGAACCAACAAAAGCAAAAAATAAAAAACGAACAAAACCTTACACTTAAACATACACTTAGCATCAGCTCCCTCTGTAACTCACCATTTCCCAGAAGGTCTGTGGGATCCAGCCCTTTGGCTCCTCACTGATGGAAGCAAAACTGCTGAACTGTTCCTACTTCATCCCCCAAGGGATGTTGGTCAGACTTCTCCCCACTCTGTCCAAAGACTTTGTCTGTTGCAGCCTGATATAGTGTAGCTGCTGCTGTCAGTTACACATTCTGCCTGAGAATGTAAAGTGCAGTTACCTTGGAGATCTGCAGTTGAAGATCGTTTTTATGGCACATTAAGGACTACTTGTAGTGCTACTCTAAGTCAATGAATGCATTATAATCAAACTTTATACCAAAATATTGCGAATAAATGGCACATTTCACACTAAAAAGGCACTAAGAGCTTAATTAAAAGGTACAGCTACTAACATCAAAGACAAAGTCTAAATATACTAACTGCCAAAAAAAATAACGCAAAACTTAGATGCTGATATGTCCTAGGCAAATATGTAAATGATTACAGGTGTGGTCTGATTAGACACTGGGTCTTGCCACAAGAGGGGGTAAAAGTGCTTCCTTGCTGCCCTAAAGAAAGAGTCTTATTTTAGACAGTGTGACTCTTGGTTATAGACCAATGACTGCTAGAAATGCCTCTACGACACACTTAAACACATTTGGTCCAGTTCACAGACTTTAAGAGGAGCACATCATAAGAGAGAGAAAAAGCAGGGTGGCCATTTTGATTCATTGCCCACACATTGTCACTGTGACCTTTGCATGCCCTTCCATTGACGGCCAGCCACCTACACCGTCACTTGCAGTTGTGTCATGAACGAGAAACCTGGACTGCTGTGTAATGGACCAGTATCGTTTTTATTGATGAATCCAGGTTCTGCGGCCACATGCTGCCTCTCATGGCAACTACACAAAACAAGTGTGATTCTCTCCGCCATATTGCATCACTTTTTCGGCCAGATTCATCACCAATGAAGCATTTATGGGACCAGCTGGGACGCCAGCTTCGACAAACTATGAGTGTGCTGCATCTACAGTTATGTGGGCAAATGTGACACAGGATACCATATGGAAAAATCTTAACCTCCAATACCCACCCATGTCTCATCATGTAGCCAGGATAAAAGTCCAACAAAGTAGTAGAGCCTCCTTTCAATTGTACAGTTCTCCAATAATGTTATCATTTGGTAATCACTTCCATACATCATCATTATATTCACACACAGTTTCATTTGATAACAACAACTCAAATCTTGATGAGTTTTTTAATGAATATAACCCCTGAAAATAACAGCCACTGAGCAATGAACTACAAACTGACACTTGAAACATCCTCTTAGGATATGTCCCAGTTTCAGTTTCAGTTTCTTGGCAAAGGCAAAGAGATTCTGATTTAATATGTCTTGGTATTCATGGATTTCCGTGGTTACCATGTACTGTAACAAAGTTCCCAGTGTCTATGGAAAAAAAATGGTCCCACAAAATTTCACAAACTTCACTATACTTAACAATGGACATATTTTTTTGGCTTTTCACTGCAAACATTATTGGTTAGATGACAGGAAGATTTTTGTTATAAAGTGTTCAGAAATAATCTTTTGATATGGAGGTGGTGTCTCATGGTAATTTTGGAGACTTGGGGACTTTTGAGACGCCAATATGCTACTCTGTACTCTCTTTTCTCCAACAGTTATCCTATTCCAGTTGATTGTAACTTTTTAATTATTGCCCCAACCAGTGTTTGGGGTAACGCAGTACAAAGTAATGCGTTACAGTAATCTGATTATTTTTTTCTGTAACGCAGTAATATAACGCATTACCGTTAAATATTTTGTAATCACATTACAGTTACTAACTTAATATAAACTTATGTTACCTGCGTTACTCACGCTTTTCTATTAAAGATATTATTTTTTAAAAAGCATAAGCAGTGTTCTGCGTAATTTGTGCACGTACTAACTTCCTGACACAGCTGCCGCGTCAGTTGGTCACGTGACTGACTGTGACGTGCGCAGCGCGGAAACACAATGTAGCTATGATGGCAGATGATGAGGCTGACTGTTTCCACAAGTGGAGATATTCTCACTATTTTGAATTTGCTGAATGTAGATAGAAAAACATTACTGTGAAGTGTAAGTTCTGTCCAAGCCAAAAGAAACATTTTATTGGACTATAGTGCTCTGTTGTTTAAAAATGTGTATTTGTACAGAGAGCTTTAAAAATAGTTAAATCCATTTTAAAAATGTTTAATTTTGAACCTGCTGCTAAATTTGGTTCCTTAATTAACCAAAATAAAGATAGATCCTGCTGTCTATATTGTAGCATTGATCACAGCGAGGGATGGACCGTCCTGGCTCCAGAGATCATTGTCGTGACTCACTGATTTTATTCCTTTGGGTATGTGTTTGTCTGTGTGCACTGTTAAGTGTTCATGGAGTATGCAGGACTTAGGGGTGTTTTCGTGGGTGTGGTTTATGTGAGTGAGGCGCGCCTGGAAGTTACCATCTTTGACAATGTGCTAGCTGTATGTTTTTACAGTTGCAGTGTTTAAGATGAGCGGTGATTTATGACAGCACTAGAGTATTTATAAAAGCTCTTGTAAGGATTGGTGTTATTGTCTGCGCTGTGGTTCCAATAAAGGGCACGTAATAAGCAAACCTGTTCATTCTTGGCCTGGTTTTTCTACTCTGATGTTACAATATTTTTTGTCTTATCAGATCTGTCTGAAGGTTTAATTTGAGTACAGTTAAATTCACATAGATTTTAGAATGTAAATTAAAAGTAATGTAGGAACAAGATTACATTTTCCAGAAAGTAATGAGTAATCAGTAATATATTACTGTTTTTGAGTAACTTCCCCAACACTGGCCCTAAATGCATGTATGGGCATGTTCAGCCATATAACTGATTTTCATAGCCATTTCCTGAAATGATCAATATTTCTTCTTCAATGGCATGCTCTCTTGTCTTTTCCATGTTAAAAGGTGGTCACCTATATCACCTCATATACACTGCTCACAAACATTAGGCGATATTTCATTTGGAACCTTTGTGAGCACTATGTATACTGTATAAAATCCCATACAACACACAAGTGTTCCTAAATTACAGTAGCAGTTGCCTCAGTTAGTAGGAAGCTGTGCAAGCACACAGTGTGGGACTCAGCTTAGTTAGATTGCAGCTCTTTCTTTGACCTCAGCATGGGGTCCGGCTAAAGTGAGCCTCTTTTGTGAAATCTCAGCATACAACACTAAAAAGTAAAGAAACAGACAGTGAAGCAAATGCTAGTAGGAAATTTGTAGAACTCCACTTCCCAGTATAAAGTACCGTAAATGCAGTCTTTCAAATGAAGCCTTGACTTGTAATAAAACAAGGCTGGTCCTCTATTTGGATTAACATTCCTTAGACTGTGAGTTTGTTATTGTAAACTCAGTTGGCATGCAGCAAGATGGGAAAAGTACTTTTTTGGTCCCATTAAAATGTTAGTGCCATGTGTACGGATCTTATCAAATCCATATGTTTCAATGTGTGGTGAATTACCTCACACTGGCTATGTTTCTTTTTCTCTTTTTCTCTTATTAAGAGTTCAGAGCACAGGGTCTGTCTGTTTTATCAGCACATATTTGCCATTAAATACTTGTGGTCTATTATTGCCTAAAGAGATCATGAAAAATCTACAAAGCCATGCAAGTTTAAACTGCTTCACTCCATCCATTCTACAGTGCTTGACTCAGATACTTATTCTAATTATTCTTATTAATATACTACCACACATTTCTGCAATTAATACAGAACCAACACATTTTCACAGATCCCGAGCGGATAAGCACGTTCACATGTGACAAGCAGTTCTGGAGCACAAACCAAAAGTATTGAGACACAAACCCACATTATTGCTCCAGAAAACCACAAGGCCACATGTTTTATGACACAAACCAACACTAGGCCAAAAGTATTGGGACACAAAGCCATACATGGCCAAGGTACTGGGTCTCAATCCCCATGCAGCCAAAATACTGATCCAAAAACCCACGTGGTCAAAAGTACTGGGACACAAACCATTATTTCTTCTTGCCACATTTCAAGCACTACTGTATTTCCTTTTTTAATGGTATTTATTTAATAATACTATTATTTTAACTATAATCACTAATTAGTCGTTATCTGCATTAAGCCTTATTATTTATATCATTATATAGAAAATGTATTTGCTAATAATTAAATTTTTTATTAAACGGTATATGCCAACATTTGTGGTCAGGTCCACCTAGTCGTAACAATGATTTGGGTTTTCAAAGATTTTCAAAGTGGCATTTACAAATATATGTGGTTGATTTTATATA
>JAUZST010007765.1:0-13970 GCA_034779995.1 Parotocinclus haroldoi | reverse complement strand
GTCACGTTCCGTAGGATATTTTTATAACGATTTCTAACGGTTATTTTTACACGAAAAGGTACAGCCAGGCACATTACAGCATATTGTTCTCATATCCGCTCTTAATCCATCGACGAGTTTCCACTTTCAAAAGTGTCTTTGCAGATATTGGCTAGTTATTTAATTTTTCGTTATACTCATCTATGCGAGTAGCCCAATCTGGATTTATTTACACAGACAAGTTTATTTATTGAGTTTTGCATAGTATTGGATAATGTACTTTACTAGTATAAATAACCAATGTTTTCATTGCACTGGACTATTGAATATAAATATGAATATAAATTCCTCTCTCTCTCTCTCTCTCTCTCTCTCTCACACACACATGCAGATTTGTAATGAGAAACTGTATTTTATGCGACAGTGCAACATATTTCCTTTTGTTTTTCTATGTCAGAAGAGAGCAGGAAGCTTCAAAACTGTAAATCATTCACAGTATCATGAGAGATTTGGGGATTTGACTTTGTATTTTGTTTGCAAAGACATAGTTCTTTGTCTCCTGAAATATCCTCCTCATCATTCACCTGTTTATTTAAATATACATAGTAACAATGTACAGTCTAATCTAATGCATGATTTTGAAAGCGTGAGTAGCGATGACCCACATTGTAGATCATAGCAAACTCTACACACACTACCTGCTGGACTACCTACTAAAGTGCAACATGGAAAATGTTTTCTGCATCACTTGATTAGTGTTGCCAAGTGTCCAGTTTTTCTCTGCTGTTTGTTTGGTTATTATGACTCACTTAAATGTATTTGTACGTTTTTTGTTTGTTTTCGCGTACTTTCAGCTCATTACAAATGGAAATTCCTGAATTCTGACACACAAACAAACACTGGGACACTTTTGAGAGAGACCAATTTATCTATCATGTTTTGTTTTTGTGTGAGAAAACCAGAGTGCCTGGAGAAGACCAATGTGCAAAACATCTCTGGAGTTGTGACATGACAGTACTAAGCACAGTGCTACACTTTTTAAACAATAATTTAATAAACCTTTAAAAGTTTACAGACATTGGTTACCCAATTCAGATTCAGTGAACAAAGTACTATTGTTTATATGTATTCTACTTCATAGGTGTGTCTGTCAAATGCTGTTTATTTTATGCATTTGCTTATCATGAATTCCGTAATAACTGTGGTCATGGTGGTGACCATTGGCACCACCTCTTTTTTGGTGTATTGAACTTACATTTTGAAATTCTGTGAATACTGCCAAAGTTGACATATTATTGAAGAAAATAAATTGATATTACGTTGTAGTTATATTAATTAGTAATAAGTAATAAATAATATAATATGTAGTAATTATATTACATTATATTAACATTTATTTTAAAACAGTAAAATAACAAACTATACCAAATTAAATCATATCTCAGTGGGTGTGATACATTATTCTCACTGCATAAATATGTTTTTCAGTTTAAGCCTGTGTCTTTCTTTAGGTTTTGGTTAGGCTTCAGGATGAAGATTGCTCTAATTGGTCAGAGTCTTTTTGGACAGGAAGTGTACAAAGAGCTGAGAAAGGAGGGACATGTTATTGTTGGGGTGTTCACAATTCCTGACAAAGATGGCAAAGCAGATCCGCTGGGTAAATATTATAATTTGCTCATTATTCTCAAATCATTATCTGTTGAGCCACAAATAAAAGTAAAACAAACAAAAAAACAGATGAATCAAGTTTGTCTCGTATTTCATTGTGAGCGGAAGCCACTTAACAACAGTGTTTGTGTGTAGACGTATTAGGTCTAATAATAATTAACCACAATTGAGGAAAAGCCAACCTGCTGTTTACTATCCAGCTTTGGTTTAATAAAAAAACTGTTTAGCTGCTGCAGTTTTGACACATTGTAAAATGTTTTGCAACATAACCATCAAACATTAGTTCTTTATAGATTGTACAGTCGCGGCCGACTCTCGGTCACTTGATGGATCATTGACCTCCACACATTTCTGTCTTTCATCAATGTGATCCATGAAGTATTTCGGCAGGATAGTGGAGTAGTTTGCCTCTTTATAGATAATGCATTCTAATCTTACACCAATTTAATTAGTGTTAAATCTTTTAAAAGTTCACTTTTTTGTCTGGATTTGTGTTGCAAGAATTATTAGATTAAATAATGTTGATATTCATGTTAATGCACAGTTTTGAACTCTGATTGTTGACTGTGGAACCCCTCAGGTGCTGAAGCAGAGAAAGATGGCGTGGCAGTGTTTAAGTTCCCACGCTGGCGTCTGAAGGGTAAAGCCATTGATGAGGTGGTGGAGCAGTATAAGGCTGTGGGAGCTGAGCTCAACGTTCTGCCCTTCTGCTCTCAGTTCATTCCCATGGAGGTGATAGACCATCCAAAACATGGCTCTATTATCTATCACCCCTCACTGCTGCCTCGTCACAGAGGGGCTTCTGCCATCAATTGGTCAGTCTATGTGTGTATGTGTGTGTTGAGCACTGTCAAACAGTTACATCTATCACTCATCTACTCACAAATTACATTGCAGTTCTGTACATAGCTTTCTAAACAGGAATTGCATCGTTTACAGGACTCTCATTCATGGTGACAAAAAGGGAGGATTCACTATATTTTGGGCCGATGACGGATTGGACACTGGGCCAGTTCTTTTGCAGAAGGAGTGCGATGTGGAGCCCAACGACACAGTGAACACTATCTATAAGCGCTTCTTGTTTCCAGAAGGAGTCAAAGGGATGGTCAGTGTTCACAGAGGAAATGCTACAAATATTTTTTGAGTATCCTAATAAAAGCATATGTGTCTGTTTAATTCTAATATGTCTGTATTTATGTTTGTACAAGGTGGAGGCAGTCAGTTTAATTGCATCAGGTAAAGCTCCCAAAATTAAACAGCCTGAGGAGGGAGCCACCTACGAGTGCATTCAGAAAAAAGATAATGCAAAGGTAGGCCTTGCTAGTGTTTTTGTCTTTATAGTTTTATAGCTCGAAACCTTATTTATGGAATACTTGCATGGAACCTCAATGGACAAGGTGAACACTAAACTTATGTGATTCCAGACTAAATTTCCACTCGACTTGTTATTGTTAGGTCTGCTTAAAATGAATAATAAACTTTAATATGAGGAAATGATCCGCTAACAATAAAATAGCATTAATTACATTTTAAACACTAAAATATATTTTCATGACAAGAATATGTTTAGGATGTCTAACATTGCTAGCCCACTACCACATGAGCCCAAGTTTAAGTCCTGGTGCTGTTTTCTAGCTAGAGTGGTCATTACATTCAGACATAACCAGCTGTGTCTGAGGAAAGTGAGGCTGGTCAGGGGAACATACTAGGCATAACAGTCATGAATAGATTAAGTTATTTGATAATTCTGAACACAAACACATCTGTTATAAAAGGTGTGCACACCCACATGACTTTTTTCCTTTTATAATAAATTTCAGTTGGTTTTTAGTTGAATGGTATACGTTCTTTTTTCAGCTGTTTTAGTTGCATGATAGAAACATTTATTATTAAGTATATATTAATTTATATTAATAATGTAGACAATTGACACAGAAGCACATTTGTTTTTAAACATCTTCAGAACTAATCAAATAAAATGCACCCTGTTGTATGTTTGTAAACGTGTTTATCTGTGTGTTTGTGTTTAGATTGATTGGAACCAGTCTGCTGAGGCCATCCATAACTGGATTAGAGGAAATGATAAAGTTCCTGGAGCCTGGGCAGAGGTTAATGGAAAGGTTAGTGACATAACACATGCATTTTACAATTCCTTTGAAGATTGCAATCTATATTACTAGATAAAAGTAAAGTATGATCACAGTTTTACCGTTTAGGTCAATCGAATATGTACATAATGACTTAATCCTGGACATTTTTAAGCAAATTCTGTAAATTGTTAGATTCCTAAACTTTGATAAGTGCTAAGAATGCTAAGTGACTAGTATGTATAATTGTCTCTGTGGCAGAATGTGACATTCTATGGTTCAACTTTGGTGGATAACAGTTCAACCGTTAAAGGTCAGCCTCTGGAGGTCCCTGGAGCAAGTCGTCCAGGCCTGGTTACGAAGAATGGCTTGGTTCTGTTTGGAAACGATGGCAAGGCGGTAAGAATACAAAATAGTGTTTGTGATATTAAAATCAGTAAATGTCTAATGTCTAAACCACTTGCTACAAAAATGAGTATAGAAATGGTAAAATTAATCATTTAATCAACCAATCAATTTCTCTCTATTATTTCCTGCCTGTTATTATGCAACTCATTAGTGTTACAAGGTCTCAGGTGTGAACGGGGAGCAGGTGTGTTACATTTGATGTTATCGCCCTCACAGTCTCTCATACTGGTCACTGGAAGCAGCACAGTGGCCAAGACTATACAGTGGTTTAACAGAACAGTCGCCATGGTCGACCAAAAAAAGTTGAGTGCACATGCTTGTCATATCCAGAGGATGGCTTTTGAAAATACATGTAGGAGTGCTGCCAGTATTGCGGTAGAGGTTAAAGGGCTGGGGGTCAGCCTGTCAGTGCTCAGACCATATTCTGCACAAGGTATCGAACAGGTCTGCATGACTGTCATCCCAGAAGCAAACCTCTTCTAAAGATGGTGCACAAGAAAGCCTGCAAAATTAGCAAAGTTTGCTAAAGACATGTAGACTAAGGACATTGTTTACTGGAACCATGTTGTGTGGTCTAATATTTGGTTCAGATGGTGTCAAGCATGTTTGATGAAAGACAAGTATATCTTGCCTACAGTCAAGCATGGTGGTGGGAGTGTAATTGTTTTGCGACTGCGTGTTGCTGCAGGCTGTGTGGAGCTACAGTTCATTGAGGGAATCATGAACGCCAACATGTACTGTACCATACTGAAGCAGAGCATGATCCCCTCCCTTCAGAAACTGGGCCACAGGGCTGAATTCCAACATGATAACGAACCCAAACATACCTCCCAGATGACCACTGCCTTGCTAAAGAAACTGAGGGTAAAGGTCCAGCATGTCTCCAGATCTATGTATTATTGTGCATCTGTGGAGGAGCACATGGTCTCTAACCAGTTCTGTGATGTCATCATGGAGGAATGGTAGAGGATTCCAGTGGCAACCTGTGAAACTCTGGTGAACTCCATGTCCAAGACAGTTAAGGTAGAAAAATTATGGTGGCAACACAAACTATTGACAATTTTCCCACAATTTGGCCATTTTCACTTTTACACAGAGGTATAATCACTTTTGTTGCCAGTGGTTTAGACATTAATGGGTGTGTGTTGAGTTATTTTGAAGGCACAGCACATTTTATACTCACAACACTGTTATACAAGCTAAGCTAAGACAATTTTTTAAAGTGTCATACCTTCAGTGTTGTCCCATGAAAGTGTATAATAAAACAGTTATGAAAACGTGAAGGATGTGCTCACTTTTGTGAGATACTGTATGAACAGTTAAAATGCTTCCCAGTGAGGCAGAATTTCTATTTTTGCCAAACCATTTAATATAATCCATATAATCATTTATAATATCATTTTATAATCATTTAATAATTGTCACCCATGAAGAAGGATAGGTATTTTGTATATACTATAATGTGAATTGTTTCAGTAGCCCTCATAATACAAAATAAAATACACATGAATACAAAGCAGTGTTAAGAAGGATAATAAAGAGTACAATTTAGTCACGTTCTTCTCTTCAACACTACAAATTAAGACCTTGAGAGACTTGGTTTATATTAGAAGAGTAAAATTAGCTCATTTTCCTTGAAGCAGAGCTGATTGCAATTTTCTCAGCTCAGCAGCTCATAATGAAGCTGTACTTGGCTCTTGCTGAACAGGCTGGCACAGTGCAGAAGGGCCATACGTGAGTTGGACTTTATTCTGCTCAAGTTGAAAAAGGCCTTTGTATTCAGTTGACAGAATCAGTCTCAGTTAGAAAGACTGTACAGAGAGATAGTTGTGTACGATAAAGAACAGGGCAGAAGAAAAATACATGAACAAATTTGATGTAGTGCAGGTAGTTAGTACAGGTATAAATTACAGCATTGCAGTACACTACTGCAGTTTCTTTTTATTTCATTTTTTATGCGAGTGGAACGTATTTTTTTTTCAGTGTGGGACAGCACATGGTTACCTCATAACTCCAGATATTCTTGGCTATATCCTTTGTTAGACCACATCTGTGTGTGCTTGCTCTGGTACTGAAGTTTTCTCCCACATCCCAAAAACAAGCACTAATTGCTTAATTGCTTGCTCTAAAATTGACCCAGTATGAACCGAATGATATTAATGTAGTTTTGCTCATTTCATGAATAGCCACGCATGAGGATTCAACGTTAAATAAATAAATAATAATTTAAGACATAATCTGTGTATGTAATGTGTGTAGTTGCTGGTGAAGAACCTGCAGTTTGAGGATGGGAAGATGATTGCAGCTGCCCAATATTTTAATGCTTCCTCCAGCACTGCAGTGGAGCTCACAGAGGAAGAGAAGGCCTTTGCGGAGCAGATGAGGGTGAGACACTGACAGCTAGTGTTAGTGGTAGTTTTGTATATAACATCAAAATAAGCACAATCCTTGCATTTAGCTTTTGCATTATCCGCACAAGGTTCCTACCAGGGCATGTACATATTCTAGATAATGCAGATCACCAGCCCCAGTGGTCAGCTGCTTTCGTTACCAGTCACCAAAGGACCATCTCCAAACTATTCCCAGAAAGCATACAATTTTTTAGAATGTCTTTGTAGCTGAAGCATTAAGATTTCCCTTCACTGAAACTAAGGAGTCCAGTCCAACACCTAAAAAACAATTTCTACAAACAACTCCACAGCATTATCCTTCCTCCACCTCCAACTTTAAACAATGCAGTCAAGCAGGTAATGTTATCCTGGCATTTGCCAACTTGGATATATCCATCAAACTGATTAGACACTTCAAGTTCAGTTTTTACCTTTACCAGAGTCAGACTTCAACACCAACGCCTGACAGTCGGACATGGAAACCCATGCCATGAAGCTGCACAATTTTGTAATTTTTGTAATTTTGTTAATGCTGTAGGAGATTTGGAACTGGTCTTTTTTGCACTATGCACCTCAGCTCTAGGCCAGTCCTATCTGTAACTACCCCTTTTAACTATATATTGTACAAGCCTAAGCTTACATGCTATGCCAACAGACAAGTTTTCTTATCAAATGAGGTCAGGACTTTGCAAAACATTGACCACTTACTTTACTTTATTTTTAATGAAATGCTCCAGACGTAATGATTCTTGTTTAAACCATAATATTCTTTTTTGGTATCATCCATCCAAAAACCTTCTTGCAATAGCTTTCTGGTTTGTCTAGTGATCTTCAGCAAATTGCAGACCATCAGAAAGTTTCATTTTGGCTTTCTCTTTGTCATCCTATTTTCTAAAAAAAATCTCTCTCTAATTTTACCTTCAAATCCATGTCTAGTTTACCACTCAGATAAGTGTTTTGGTCATTTTCGTCAAGAAATGTGCCACAGGTGGTATGTTTAAATAGTTGAATTTATTTTTGTATTTGAGATCATTAAGTTCCAGCCAAAGTGGTTGTTCAGTTAACACCTACTTAGCACCTGCTATGAACATTTTCTTTCTTTCTTGGTTGGTGGGTGGGTTAATCTAAACCCAAATATAGCTGCATTTTGTGTGTTTGCACAGGTGGTGTGGAAGAGTATTTTGACGAATGTAGAGAAGATTGAAGACTCCACTGACTTTTTTAAGTCAGGCGCTGCATCAATGGATGTTGTCAGGTAAACAAACAGGCGCTATTTAATTTAGGCTATGTTAAAAATATTTGTTTATCTTTTTTTTTAGATTTTTGAGGCTGTCTTAATTACATGGTTCTTATTTCATTCTACGCCCAATTTCTCTCTTTCTCCCTGCAGACTTGTGGAGGAGGTGAAGTTGAGGGCGAGTCAGCTGCAGCTGCAGAATGAAGATGTTTACATGTCGACGACCTTTCAAGAGTTCATCCAGATGTGCGTGAGGAAGCTGAGAGGAGAAGATGCTGAGGAAGAACTTGTCGTTGACTATGTGAGGGTTTAAAACTACATCAATGCTGCTGAAGGATTCAAAAGCAGAAATTATTGGAACTATAATTACAGCAGATGACAGAGGTGCTGTCATCTGCATTGTATTAAAAGATGTATGGTGTACTCAAGTAGACCACCTATATCAAGATTATATAGAATTTACTCTATAACACAACTACACCCAGGCATTTAACAGATAATCTTATCCACAGTGACATAAAATTGATTAGGGGTTTTGCTCATGGACCCAACAGCCCATGCCTAGAGGTTGGAATTGAACCCTGGATCTTCTGGCCAATATTTTAGTACATTAACCGTTAGGCTACCACAATCCCCAGACATTATGTTCATATATAGCTACGCAAAGGAGTATTCATTAATTTGTTCATTTTCTATACTAACCAAACCATCCCTAGAAACAGCGGCAATCCTATGCAGGGCACTTTTAAGAGACACCAGTAAATCTATCACATGTCTGAACATACAAACTCCACACAGCTGCAATTAAATAAGGAAACATTCAAGTTTTCGAGCTACCTGCTGTGCCCCTGTGCTGCTCTGATAAGGACCATCTCGTTCAAATTTTAACGATCACCTGCTGCTTGCACTCACAAGTAAGTTTGTTTCAAACAATAGGACTAACTCTTTGTTTTCAATGACAACTTTGATGTCACTATAGCCTGCAATGTCTGGCAGGTAAGAACAGTATGTACCTTTGTAGCCCACATCATCTGCTACCATTGACATTCATCAAAAATATTACATTTTAAACAAAACCTAGCTGATTTGTTTCCAGCTCGGTGCAGTAACAGTTTCCATGGTAGGGCATATAATATTAGTATACGAACCTAACAATGTTCAATATCTTGGCTGCATTTCTGTCAAAGCCACATTTTCACTTGTGTGTTCCAGGTAGAGATGAATGTAAACAACATGACTATCCACATACCACACCAGCTCTTTTTAAATGGCGAGTTTGTGGATGCTGAAGGAGGAAAGACATACAAGACCATTAACCCAACCACTGGACAGGTAGCTGTACAATCTCACTCCCACCTATTAAAGCTCAGATGGTACAATCTTCAATCTATTATTATCTATTATTAAAGTGGTTACTTTCATTTTATGTTGTTTACAAAGGTTTAATATTCTAGTGGAATAGCTTTGTATTGTGATAAGTTTCAATCTTTTACTTATTTTGAATTTCCTCACCTTGATCCCCAAGTACATCATGACACATTTTTCATACATTTTGTAACCTCTCTTTCTTTGTCTGTGCAGCCTATCTGTGATGTATCTTTAGCTCAGATCTCTGATGTAGAGAAAGCAGTGGCAGCAGCCAAAGAGGCTTTTGAGGAGGGAGAGTGGGGCAAGATGAACCCCAGAGACAGAGGCAGACTCATCTACAAGTATGAACCTACATAAATGAATCTTTGTGGAAGTGCTGTGGAAAGCTATTTTAAATAAAAGAGTGACTTTGAATGATATTGGTAATATTTACCATGTCTTTTTTTTTCAGACTGGCAGATTTGATGGAACAGTATCAGGAGGAGCTGGCCACTATCGAATCCATAGACTCAGGAGCCGTCTACACACTGGCCCTTAAAACTCACATTGGCATGTCCATTCAGACATTCCGATATTTTGCTGGCTGGTGTGACAAGATCCAGGTCAAATGACTATTTAATTACTATATGACTATACTATATTCCCAGTTGAATTGTATAATTGCTGTCATTTGTTGAATGTCTTTTTTGTTTCTTGTTTTTCAGGGTTGCACTATCCCAATTAATCAGGCTCGACCCAATCGCAACCTCACTTTTACTAAGAAAGAGCCAATTGGGTAAAACCTTATATCTTAATACTACACACATGCATGCAGATATTCGCATGTTGACCTTGTTAAAATGCTAAATCTATTAATTATAAACTGCACTGATTACCAGTGTAAACTGGACCTAGAGAACTTGAATGTGAGAGTAACTTGATTAAGTAATTCACATGCAAAAGACCAAACTAGTGTTCTTCATTTCACCTCATAGAGGATGAAAAGAAAGCCTTAAGCCCCACACTTATTATTCTATGTCAGATTAATTGAACACTGGTGCATGCAGGTACAATTCACCTTGAGAAGATGGCAGAGTGTATGTTCAGGATGAACTCACTGCCACACACACACACACACACACACAACCTCTCAACACTAGAAACAGCAAAAAGTGCTTCAAGAGAAGATAAAAAGTATCCCACAATCAAAATAAAATGTCCATAAGGAAGCAGTCACGCAAAGTCAGGTCATATGTTACTGCTTAAAATGGCATCTCCTAACAAGTGGAAACGTGCCACAAATGTTTAATATTCTGGTGAGATAGACCTCCCCTTGCACAACGATGTGCCAGATGGTGCCACAGAGACCAACTTGGAGGCTGGTAACATGACAGTCAGTGACTTACCTGTATTGTGTGAGATGTCTTACAGTTCTGGGCAACATGGTGACAAGTGTGGTTAGCCTAGTCACCTCACACCTCACCTCACAGCTCTGAGATCGCTGGTTCAGTCCTGACCTTGGACTCTACCAGTGGAGTATGCACATTCCCTCCTGCCTATGTGGGTTTACTCCAGTTACTCCGGTCTCCTGCCATGTTCCAAAAACCTGCACTATGTTAATTGGTCACTCTAAAAAAAAAAAAAATCTAAAAATGGTCTAATGAAACTGTGTCTAAGGCTTATTTATTGTGGAGCGCTTTCTCCCAAAAATCTTTTTGTGTTTTTCTCTACAACTAATTGTGACTTTCATTTATAACCCATTTTGTTACTGTTTTTCTGCTCAGCACTGAACAGTTTTCTTGTCACATTTTGTACTGTTGAACATTGAGTCCAGTGCATAATACCATAATGACTCTATGGCTTGAGAGCCACGAGTATGGAGTATCTTTCTATAAAATCTATGGAAAGTCCCCTCAAACCACATTAATAAGGATCTGATAACTGCATAAGACTTAAACAAATAAAGTTTCATCAATTACTGTTGTTTTCTCCTTCAAGAGAATGTAGTGGTTAGACTTCTTCAAAACAGGGATAATGTTAATGTGAATTAGTGATTGTGTCTGGTTTCAGTGTCTGTGCCATTGTGATTCCATGGAACTATCCGCTGATGATGCTGGCATGGAAGACTGCAGCCTGTCTGGCAGCTGGCAACACTGTGGTTCTGAAACCTGCACAGGTAGAGAACTTCAAATAATAACTCCATCTCAATTTTGGGAACAATGTAAAAAGCAGTCTTCTCTGGTTGTATATTGGTTGTATCACGTTTACAAATGTGTATGCACTGAACACTGATATCCAGGTAACCCCTTTGACTGCTGTGAAGTTTGCCGAATTGACTGCGAGGGCAGGTTTCCCCAAAGGAGTGATCAACATCCTACCCGGATCAGGTATGCTGTAAGGTTGTTCTAGATGCGCTCTGGAGTTTGCACATAGACATAAAACTAACTTATACTAAGTTAATCAAGCACTTCAGGAGCATCATTCGATTAGAAACCTAATAATAGACAAGATGTACCTATAGATGTATCTATAGTCGACGGCTAAGATGTATCTGTAGTTTCGATGAACAGTGGTCTGATATGCTAGTCCTCCAAATATTCTCATTTACATTTACAGCAGACACCCTTATCCAGAGTGACTCATACAGTCTGTAAGAGTCTGTATTGTCATACAGTCTTACAATTCAAGCAACTGTGGCAGAGGTGGGATTTGAAACCTGGACCTACTGGTCCATAGTCCAGTGTCTTACCCACTAGGCCACCACAGTCCCTCAGTCACTGCATGTACCACTGGTTTTCTGTGTCTGAAGCAGGGGAGGTCAGTCATAGGATTATACCTTAGGGCTGCCCCGGCAACTTGTATCCAACCCAATGAGGGATTGGCATCCCTTCCAAGACACAATTACACCTGCACCCTGTGTACTGAGGATAAAGCGGTTGTAAAATATGGAAATAAATTAGCACTCATTATCCAAAATAGTTTGTGTATACATATTTATTGTATTTCTGCTTTGGACTGCCAAAGAATTTGTGTTATGTGTAAACTGTCTGCTGATGCCACAGAGTTTGTATGTCCTCCTCGTGTCCGCTGTGGTTTAGTCCATTTTTTCCCAAATTTCAAAGATGTGTGAGGTCAGGTGGTTGCTCTAACTTTCGCCAATTTGATTGTGCCTGAGTAGTATCCATGTAACTTTTCTCTCATCGGGAATAGCTGCCGGTGCAATTGTAAATAAACAAAACTCAGTCTGGTTGTTTTCTGACTCCATCTTTGGGCTTAATAGTGATTATTGCATTTTGCATAATAAACAAGATGTTCATAGTGTCATGCATCTCTGTCGACCACAAGTGGGCAATGCCAGTCCTTTTACATTTTGTACAATATACACAAGTCATTCACTGTATCACTTGTATTCTGATCTTTCTAATTCGCAACTGGAAAGGAACCAAAATATTGGCGAATGCAGTTACCCTGTAAACATGTTCATGTCTTTTTCAGGCTCTCTGGTTGGCCAGCGATTATCAGATCACCCTGATGTGCGCAAACTGGGCTTCACTGGTTCCACTGAGATCGGTAAACAGATCATGAAGAGGTCAGTGAATTGTGATCCTAAGCTGCGAACAGTGTGAATGACAGCACTGAGCTTAAATGTTTACTGTTTTTGTTCCTGTGCTTGTGTGTTTGTGTTTTACAGCTGTGCGGTCAGTAATGTGAAGAAGGTCTCTTTGGAACTGGGTGGTAAATCACCCCTGATTATATTCAGTGACTGTGATCTGGACAAAGCAGTCAGAATGGTCAGTTCTGTAAAGTTCCAAATATGTAAATGATATGAATGCTGTTATGAGTATGACTTGTGAGTATTGGTCAGTGAGCCAGGATCCTTACATGATCTCTGGGTCTGTGCAGGGGATGAGTTCAGTATTCTTCAACAAGGGGGAGAACTGTATTGCTGCAGGCAGATTGTTTGTAGAAGAGTCCCTGCATGATACGTTTATTGGAAGAGTGGTAAGATAAAGCAGTAATCCCTTTAATATTTAATTGAAATTATATGATATGCATTTGCATATATATTAGCATGAAATTTACTGTTTCAATAGTGCAAAAGTTGCTTTGTGGAGATGTGAAGACTGAATATTGAATATTGAATATTGAATATTGGCTGAATATTAAGCTACAAAGTCTAAAACTGTGCAGGTGATAAAGAGGCCGACACAGACCTGCGACTGACCACTAGAGGACAGTAAAATGTCATTGAAATACCTAAAACCCTAAGATAGACTGCAGCAAAATTGTGTGTGTAGGTTGAGGAGGTAAAGAAGATGAAGATTGGTGATCCTTTGGACCGCTCTACTGACCATGGCCCCCAGAACCACAAAGCTCACTTAGACAAACTGGTGGAGTACTGCGAGAGAGGAGTGAAAGAGGGGGCCACCCTTGTGTGTGGGGGGAAACAAGTCAGCCGGCCAGGTGCGGAGACTGTGTGTATATTTGTGTGTACATTATTTTGCTATACTTGTAAGGACCAATTGTTCTTACTGTGATAGGAAACCTGGAATTTTAACTAGTGAGGACTAGTTTTTTTTCTGGCCCTCTCTTTTAAGTGTATTTAACGGCAACTTAATATTAAAAACCAAAATATAAAAAAAACTTGCTTTTGGTTACTGAGGCTAATGTTATGTTTATTAGTAAATGTAGATGAGTAATGCTTTACATTAGCTTTAGTAGTCCTTCATTGTCATTTATGTGAATGAAAGGTCCTCACAAGTATAGTTAGACAAGCATACATTTTTGTGTGTGTGTGTGTGTGTGTGTGTGTGTGTGTGTGTGTGTGTGTGTGTGTGTGTGTGTGTGTGTGTG
>JAUZST010007764.1:0-13970 GCA_034779995.1 Parotocinclus haroldoi | reverse complement strand
TTTATTTTATATCTATATATACACACACACACACACACACACACACACACACACACACACACACACACACACACACACACACAAGGTAGGGTATATCTTTTTATGGGATATATGGGACATTATCATTTCATTATGAAGTATAGCCTAATTTACATGAGAAGTATATTTTACACCATTTGTATATACAAATTCTTCTGAGACAAATCTCAAAGACATCAAATTAAAAAAAAAACATACTATTTGTTTTAAATCAGAGCTAGCATGTAATCACAATGAAGAACATTTCCACTCTGCCTAAAGTAACAAGTCTAAAACATCCCAGGAGTTTATATGTGCATGTTTCAGGTGGCAAGCTTTTCATAGCATGCAGAGAATTAAGCAAAGTGTGAACTAGTGTTTCACACCTACATGGCTGCATTGTTTGCATACTCATTTAAAAAGCTACTTTAGTATTAAACTGATAATTGTTTTTAAAAAATTATTTTCAGTTTTAACCTCCTACGTGTTCTCTGTGCTGCTGCGTTTGGTCATGTGGCAAAATGTCAAAACAAACGCTAAGTCGGGATCAATTCTGTATTTCATACAACGGATGTGCATAAATAATTTGAAGTGCTGATGGAGGTCTTCATGTGCCAGCTGCACAACCAGATGAATCAGCCATTCATTTAAACAATCTCCAGTTTTGAAGTTTCCTGGGTTTCTGCAATTCTGTATTTGCTCACCAGAAAATGCAATGCACATTTTGCAACCCAGTGTTCTCGGATTCCAAAAGGATACAAAGGATACTAGAGAAGACCAGCAGGCTCACACTTTTCTTGTCTGAAGGGAATGCTCACGAGGGCTGGTTCTCAAGCCAAATGTGGAAACTATAATAAATAAAAAATTACATGCATATATTCAAATTGGTTATTCCAGTCACAACTACAGCAATAGGATGGAAATTCAAACCAAAAACTTAACCAGAGACTGTGCAGGCCCGTTCAGAAAGAGTTCTGCAATTCTTAACTTCCTAAAAAGCTTTGAGAGCCTTTGTGGAAATGTGCCTATAGCGATAAAGTTGAATTAAACCATGCCATCACAAGTCATGGTGCAACAGCGTTTCCCGGTACAAACCAAGTTGAAAGCACCTTTGATCTGATCCCTGCAGACAAAGCCTTCATTGAAGTACAGTGTGCCATTTCGATGTCAGACACATCACAGACATCAGAAGCCAAACCCAAACACCAACATCCTTTATTATTAGTAATCAAAGGCTTTAGGCAGTCATTATAAGATAATGTATTGAAAAATCTGTATGTGTCCATGCATCAAAGTTATGCTTAAGGGGTTGAAATACAGGACACTGGGAGTTTGTAGCAAGCTGAGTTCGTGTCATTTTAAGCAGAACCTAAGGCTGCCCCATGGGGATAGAAAAGAATGAAACACTACAACCATGACAGCCCCCTGGAGCTAGAGACTTCAGTGTGCCATGTAATAGCGATCCCAACTGCCAAGGTGCCCAGGAACAGGCCAATATATACGATATGAGATCTAAAGACAATATTAAAATTGGTTGAAAACATCTTAATCCATCTAATTAAAGCCATCTCCTGCTGAGGTTCAAGAAAAATTCAAGTCCCAGAAAACCTGTAAATATGTGAATACTGGTCTTGTAGGCTTACAAAATATGGAACATGAGCAGATGGGGAGCAGAACTACAAAAAAAAAAATTCTCTATTGTGTAATAGCAGATTCCAGCACTTAAACACACTAAACATCATCATGCAGTTCAACAACATGCCTAGCTCCTGGGAAAACAGCTTGCACATGACGTGGCATATTTGGCATACTTGTTATCTAACCAAACACAAGACACAACGTAATTTACGTAATTTAATTATTTAAAAGTAGCATTCGTTTGAATCCATCCGTATGGCTACGTAGGGCTTTTAACATGGAACATTTATATTACTACATTTCTTTATAGTCATATATAGAAGCAAAAACTTTGCTAGAAAACTAATTTCTATTTAACATTTTAACACTGGCATTTTTAATAAAAGCTACAGTACATGCACTGTATTAGCTTTAGTGCTTGTAATATGATCGAAATTTCCTTTTTTTTTAACCTTTTTTGTACCAGCGAATCACTCTTGACATGAAAATAAAAGAAAATTGCTCAAAAAGCAAAGAATGTGATTATTTGGCTCCATTCTTCTCGCTATAATCATGTCCTCATGATTGAGAAACAGCCACAATAGAAAGGTGACCCCTTTCATGTACGCTCACAAGAAAAACTCATGACCGGCTGAAGGAAGTGGCTCTTTAAGGCATGATTGCAATCTTGCTTCTTAAAGTAGATCATTTCCTGTAAAATGACACCACATTCAATGCAGCACTGCATTCTAACAGGACCTCAAAAGAGAATACATTAATACAGACAAATGGTACTGTATAAAATTCCACAATACAGTACAGTCCTCCGGCATACCTTGGTATACTGAAATCCTGAAGCATATTAAAGGAGCAAGTATAATGCTGACATAGCTTTTCTCTTCAGATGTGTCATATGAGAGACATTTATTGAGAGCTGCACAAGCTCATGACCTTCAGAAACGTTCCATCGTGAGTTGAACATGTAGAACAAACAAGGCCATGCCCATATCATCGCTGGGCACAATGCTGACAACAGTAATTGAATGCAGTAGCTGTGAATGCAGTCTGAAGAACTTCGCAGCCAAACGCAATCCTCTGGGAACAATGCAGAGGGTTGTTACAAATAGAATTAAAGTAAGTGCGTTAGGAACAGGGCCATTAGGTTAATAAGTCTAGTCTCAATGCCAAATCTATTCTTAATCATGTTACATGCAGCATCTTTCATTCTGTCCATGATGTGTAAGAAAAGCATGTGTGATATTTTGTTATCCAGGCCACCTCTTTCATCCTGAATCACTATCTGCCAGTATTTTTTAGTTTACAGGCATATGCTGCATAACATTCGTTTAGGCAACATCCGACCAAAGACATCTGTGGTTCAACACAATTATTATTATCATTATTATATTACATTATACTCTTATTATTAAGTTTCTCAACCTACTTAACCCATATGTTACCTTGGCACACATATTAGCTGAAATGGAGTTGTAATTACAGATGTAAGAGTTTAGACATCAAGTCAAGTTTATTGTCACATATACATTGTAGCAGGTACAATATACAGTGAAACTGGAACCATCAACCCGACCGAACGTAACAGGGAGGGGGGATGAGGGGGGGCTGTAGAGAGACAAGACAGGAAGACATAACTGAGGAAAGCTGGAATATCGGGAAAGATTGGAGATTGAAAAAAGCCCCGGCTACATACTGTCCTCCGAGGAGTACAGAATGTGAGCACAAAAAGAAACTCCTTAGCACATAAGCACATATGACATTTGATGAAAGACTAGCCACGGGGGAGGGGAAAATGGATTAAGGGAAAAAAAACCAGCAACAACAAGCGATCCGGTCTATAGCAGCTGGTGTGGGCAGCACTTACACCGACCCGTCATGATGCGACTGGGGGGAGAAGCAGAAAATGGAAGGCGTGTTCATAGGTTTGGAGAGAGGGGGAGCTAAAGAGTCGCTCATTCAAAAGTACCAGTCCATGGTACTTCCAGACAGGCCACACCCCAGCAGTTTTAGGAAAATTGGGGGGCTGGGTCGAGGGAGAGAGGGAATACAGGTTTTCATAGCAGTGGAATCTTCTGGAGGAAGTTACACTTCTGCAACTCGACCTCAAGGCCAAACCACAGATAAGATGGGTGCCGAAAACCAGGTAAGATGCTTGTTTTGGCTCCAGTGATCTCAATTTTTACACATAACACTCATGAATAGTGGTTCTCAATTTCTCCAATTTATCCAGCTTTGACTTCAGAACTGATAGCTTCTCTGAGATTGAATCCATTCTGTAAAAGTCACAGTCTGTGTGCCTACGGCTCTTCCCACACCCTCCATCATGTTGGACAGTGGTAAGAGGCTTTGAAAAACTGATCCAACTTTTTTATTTTCACGATATACCAGGACAATGCCTAATCCAATCAGCAGAAACCCCGTAATCATGGTTCCGAATAAGAATACATCCTCTATCTCCGCAACGGAAAGTTGCACCATACACATGATCCGCCAGTTCTTTCATGTGTCCATCACGTATCCAGCAGCAAAAGTTCCATCTGGACAGAAAGGCTCCCCCGAGCCAAGGCTTCTCGTTGAGAAGATTGTGTCAATAACATTGAGAGACCATTTCATCAATTCCATAATTCCAAATTTCTTTTTGAAGATCCAGGAGCAGAGGACACAGACAGACAGTAGAGTAACAGGAACAGACAGGAGATAGGAGAGGGGAAAAGTGTGTCTGCCTTCCTTGAAGGTTGCAAGAGAGTACTTGGGAACGATTTGAGTTTTATTAAACCCAATGTAGAAAAATGAGCACATAGCCATGTGAGCTGTAGTGCAGAGATGAACAAGCAACAACCAGAGGAGTCAACGAGTGCACTTAATAATCTGGTGGTCATGTAAACAGCATAGTCCAATTTCCCAGATCATATTATGATATTACGATTACAGTATGAAATCTGCTAAAGAGAGATGGATCTTAGTACTCAGTATTTCCCTGTGCATGTAACCTGTACCTCAGATTTCAATCATTTTACTCAGTAGGCGCATGCATGCAAGTATAGCCCAACACGGTTGCCTTTTCTGTGTATTCTAGTATGTTTTCAGATGTGGGCTTTTTTCCGATTAATCTACAGCATACTTCTCTTGTGAGATCTGAAAACCCCAGAATTAAACACAGAAAACTCTGTTTGGAGACTCTGAAAGGCAGTATTTGTTAGAGGAAAATTAAGAGCCCAGTTGGTTAATTATTAAGGTTAAACTTTACATCACATCCTAAGGTGAGGTTATTGGCTGGTTGCAAAGTACAAGTCAGATTAGTGCCCAAGCCATGTAAAACCGACACTTTGCCATTATTTGACTACTGAGGTCATGTACATTTGTTGGGTCTGATTACTGACTAAAATATTTTCTGTTTTACTATTACTAAGCACATGTAACAGCAGTGGTTAAGACAGCATCAAAAGCAGTGTGTGTGGCATTGCCCTCCTCATAAGGAGCACGCTGGTAACATACTAGATAGATATGCAGTCTGATCAACATAAACCGCACAGGGATTGCTGGACAGATCCAGTGTACAGTATTCTGCTTGTTTAATCAATACTGGTACACACTAGAGTACAATATCTAGCTTTAGCCCCCTAGGAAAACTAGGCTGCCTAAAATACTGTCCATTTTTTTGCAATATTCCTAACATTTATATGGTAAATCAAAAGTCACTGATATGGCCCCATTTTGGTACACTTTGGAATGTGATATAAATATTCCAGACTTCTTTATGAAAGAACTGGTGAAAACTGAGATGGTCAAAATGATTAACCCCCATGTGAATTTGTACTTTCAAGACAAATGAACTGGGTTTGAAACCACAACTAAACATCTAAATTAGGTTTGAAACTTAGCACTTAAACCTATGTAAGTTACTCGGTAAGAAGCAGAGTTAGTATCACTTGGCCGCTTAAATGAAAGGGATTCTCCAGGGTTGCTCTATAATCTTTGTAAGAACCAATATGCCAAAAAGAAAAAAAACAATCAGTCTGGACCTCAGACAGACAGTGAACTATCATTTTTAGGGTGAAAGATATTGCCATTTCCAAGCATTTCATGGTTTCTAGAACAGCCGTGGGTTTCACTATCACAAAGCACAAAGAAACAAAGTCTATTAAAAATAAACCTGGCTGTGGTCCAAAGTGCATGATTTCCAAAACATAGTAGCGAAAAAAAACAAATGTCAACAAGAATCCCCAAACCTCTGCAAAGATGATTGTTGCTTAACTGGCTAATAAAGCTGTTGTGTGGACTTCATGTCCATTGACCAAGAAAAACCCAGTTGCTTCAACATCGATGCCTTCGAAGCCCTGTTTTGCTGATTCAGGGAGAAAGAAACCTGGTTCGGGTTCATGGAACCATGAAAAAAAGAGGATTATGTGGATATTTTAAAGAATAACATGCTGCCAGGCTATGGTTAGGTTGTTGCTGGGTCTTTCAACAAGACAGTGACCTGACACATACATCAAAGTTAGTCAAACACATTTTAAACATTTCACCAGAATTAAGGTTCATGGAGTGGCCCCCTAAGAGCCCTGATCTCAATCACATACAGGAATAGGGAGCTCATGGTTCAGGTTCATGCTCTGAGACCAAGCAATCTGCAAATAAATAACTACATTTTCTCTTTTCAAGTTCCAGCCCCACTTCAGCATCGCTCGACTGGTTTTTTTATCAACAGAAACTAGTCACAGCATGCCCAGGTCATACCAATGGGTCATAACTCATCTCCATCCTTAAGGGACAATATGCCTCTAAAGGACTTTACACCTGAGGACTCAAGACCTCAAGCGATCAGACTAAATAATTGTTGATATATATACACTGGTCACAAAAATTTATTACAACTAACATCTTAGCCACCTGAGGAGGGTCCCTTTTAAAGTTTAAGTCCACCCAAGATTTCTTCCTTACAACCTTAAGGAAGTTTTTCTTTTCTTTTTCTTTTCTTGTCACCCTAGGTTTGCTCAGTTGGACTTAAAAGACGATATAATATATTTCAATGCTGCTTTGAGCCAATGCTCTGTTATAAAAAAAAGCGCTATATAAATAAATGTTACTTGACTTTTAATCAAAAGCATTGGACAACAACTGTCATTTTTAATACACAATGGATAAAACTTAGTATTTGTCATATGACTAATCATTTGACCATTGCTTTTTTTCTTGTTTTAGTTCAGTAAACCAATAAAAATGTACAACTGACCTTATGCAGATGTCTTTGTTTCTGTGGATGAACATACTATAAAAGACACAAGGCCATTGGAAGGATACGGTTCTGGTGGTGGGATAACATATTCCTGTACTGCTGAGCACCGTCTCAGTAGAGTGCCTCTGCTAGTACTTGTATTTCCTAAATATATCTGAGAATGTGAGAAAATATTTTACTCTTGAACTGGATTACAGATTCTGATAAACACTATTCTGCAAGGTCTCCTGCTTCATTTCTTCATTACGGCAATGAACAATATAGCACCCCACAGGTTTGGTTATTGAAATTACAGCATGTGTCTGTGTGTATAGCTTCTGAATTCCGCTGAAAATCACACTGGATGTAAATTTATGTCCTGTACCATTGTGATATGGTGAGCAACAAAACCTTATGTTCATTCTCCCAAGAAAAGTTATCATTAGATTTATTTAAAATAGAGACAATTAAACGCCCTCAGAGCATCATTATGCATCATTACTTATTAATCAATGCACTAGTCATTACCTACTGTTCAGACATGTAATTTTACAATCACAGACTTGCACATTTCATGATAATGACAGTGTATTTGAAGTATATAAAATTACCATAAGCCTAAGCTGCAAACTACACTAAGAAAAAATATGTATACTTCTTCATAGCTGATCTGTTTTACCTTGCACAAGCTCAGCTAGCCTTAGGTCAAACATGTCCTTTTAATGTAACAAGATAAGACAAGACAAGGTCTCGCATTTATCAGCACAGTGCAGAAAATTCTCTAATTTATCATTTGTATAAACATTATACATGATGCAAGCGCAATGGAATTGGAGTTCAATTCTTGTGCACAGGAAGATCATACCTGCAAGTGCATGTCATACAGCCAAAAGTATGTAGCCAGCTTTTCCCAAACCCACTCCACTGCAGTGGCCTGAGTTTCAGACCAGGAGGTGACAGCTTGTTCAGGCATGACTGGCTATGTCTGAAGTAGAAGACAGCAGGCCAGGGGATCATCCTTTAGCACAGCAACAATGACCCATGGTGTCACTTCCAGATCAAGCTTACATTTGCGCCCTATGATATCCAGATGGGTGCAAAAGATCCAAAAAAGACCTATCCTCAAAGACATTCTAAAATCTAATTGAAATGGGATCAGCTCGATACAGTTTGAGTGCAAGTTGAAGAATCACCAAATCTTCTTTACCAGTTTTCAAGCCATTTTAAACCAATTTTAGAACTCAGCTGAACATTTAAGCAGGGAAAACCCTTAGGATGATTCCATTTCACATATGTTTATGCATTGGTGCAGAAGAATTAGATGTAGGTCAGGCCAGGAGAAATGGTAGCATCCAACACTGCCAGCTAAAATTGGCTTACTGATAACAGTTATAAAATTCATGACTGATTTCGCAGTATCATCGTCTGGAATGTGTCTGTATCTAAACAGGTCATCGTCCAGATGCATCTAATAATCTAAAACTGCAATTTCCAGATTTTATATTCATTAAAGCCTAGCTTTCCATATTGCTCACGTTTATTCACGCATCTATTTTATAAGCTGATCCATTATACCTTACACTGCTCACAGAAATTAGGGGACATTTCAAAATGAATATGGAGAAAATCCCACAAAAACTGCTGGACAATCTGATACTGTCCATGCCCCATCAATGTCAGGGTGTTTTGCCAGTCTTGGGTGACCTACGGCCTACTGAACAGTCAATGTGTGGCACTCCCATTGAATGTGACATGATTCTGTTCACCCCATAAATGTCAGTTGCTACTCAGTTATGATAACTGAGTAATCAAACAACTTTTTGACTTGCTTTTCTAATTAACTTGTTTACTAAAATAAAATCAAATGCTTTTTTAAGGCTTCATATTCAATTTGAAATATCCCCCATTTTTGGGAGCAGTGTATAACAAGCATGACAATTTCTGAAAGTGAATTGAAAAAAAGCAGTTTCATTTCATTGTGGTGGCACTGTAGGCACTGTCATCTGAAGTTTGTAAAAGATCAAGTAGGCAAACCAGAAAAAAAAAAAAAGTTGTCTATGGATTAGACCACATCGTTACCACATCATTCTGAATATTACCAGCAAATTTTAAAACAAAATGTCAGCTACTCCAGCAGATTTGTCTTATGCCTTCTTCTCCCATCTATTTTTTTACCCATATTATATATGTCATTTATCCAGACAATAAAGTCTTACAAACCAAGCAATTGTGGGTTAATTGAGGGTCTTGCTCAGGGATCCAACTGTGGCATAGATGGGATTTGAACACTGGACCTTCTAGTACATAGTCCAGTACCTTAACCACTAGGCCAACCTAGTCTCACTCACCACAGAAGTCTGGAAGAGGTAATGGCACAGAAAAGTGGCAGAGATGCAAGTTGGCTCAGGCTTAGTTTCTTTCTTTCTGGTTAACCTTTTAAAAACAGCTCTTCTTTGTGACACACACTGCTGTATACATTAACGTCTTTCATTAAGCTGTAAGAGGAAACCAATGAAAGTTATTCTATCCTACGCCCTTTCTTGAATGCTTCTTCTCTGTACTGTATAACGAAGCTGCCATTCTTCAGCTGCATCCCCAACTACCCTCAACCTTTTCAGTTGTTAGTTGAATAAGATTAGTTGATAAGATGTCATTTATTTGCACTGAATACAGTGCTGCCATTTATATTAGAACAGTGAACAGAATGAGCAGCTTTTACCTACACTGTGGACCATCTCTGTCTTTTTTTTTTCCACATTACGCAGCTAAAAAGATGTCTGCACTTC
This sequence comes from Parotocinclus haroldoi, assembly GCA_034779995.1. NCBI lineage: Eukaryota > Metazoa > Chordata > Actinopteri > Siluriformes > Loricariidae > Parotocinclus > Parotocinclus haroldoi. The sequence continues at coordinate 4,316 of JAUZST010007764.1, read as the reverse complement.
AACACCAGTTAGAGGCCATGTGTGAGCAAGACTAAAAGTCAGCCTCATGGAGCATTTGCCTGGGATAAATGACGACTATGTACCAATGTAAAATTATAAAGTGGCATTTGGCAGACGCTGGAAGCCCTGTTCCTAGGTTTTACCCCAGAAATATCACTCCATGGTAAGCCACTTGGTCTGTCAATTTACTCTGGCATGGTATACTTTTAGTTTCCATAGACATCATCTAGCTAATTTAGGATTAGTGGAGCAAATTGCACTTAAATGGTTCCACAAGCAAAAACTAGAAAGACAGCTTTCAGTGTTTGGAGGGCAGTGATTGGTGGACACTGTGAACCTAGTGCTGCCAGAAATGGATGTCTCTGGAATATGATTGGGGTCAGTTTGGGGCAATTAGAGAAAATAGCCAAATCACACAGAGCATTCAGCAGCACTCCAGCATAAAAAAGCATTTACCATGTTATTTGTCATGTTAGGAAATGTGACATGGTGCAGAATTACATCTGTTTTTGGAAGAATACATTATTATCTATATACACAAGATGATTGCAATTTCCTCTATACTGAGGGCCAAAGCATAAGACCACCAGTAAAAATGCTTCTATTTAGAATTTATATTTAATTTAATACTAGTATTCTTCAAAGAAATCCTGTATAAAAGATGGATCCGGTATGCCCAGACCCAGTGATATTCCCTTCGTCCCTTTCTAAGTAGGGTGGAACCTTAATGGATCACATCAATATCACGATGCATCCAAGAATCTAGGGCAAAGATAAAAGAATCTGGATATAATAGCCTCATTCACATTTCCTACCATTCTATGAAAGCTTCCTCTAGATCTCAATATATGACTTTAGGGATTTACTTCCATTCTGCTGCAATGAACATTAGTAAAATCAGGCACCTTTAATGGAGGTGACAAAAGCTGCAATTTTAAATTTAATTTATCCAAGATGTGTTGTACAATGTTGAGGTCAGGGTAAGTAATTTTATAACCAACTGCAAACCAGTTCTGTATAAGCCTTGCTTCTAACAGGGAACAAAGCTTTGCTGAAAAGCCAAAACTGTTGTCACACAGTTTGTATGGACATCGAATAGACACACTATATCACACTGTTACATTTTTCCCGCAGGTAAACTTAACAGACCAGGCAAATATTGTAATAAATTGATTCAGATCATTATTTCTCATCCTTCAATCTTTGATGTCACAAGTAAGTGCTACAACAAAAGATTTTTGTTCTATAAGCTTGTGCAGTGATATATAATATATGTATAACCAGCACTTACAGTTCACCAGGACAGATGTTTGCAGAACAAGGCGATAAGCAAATATATCCCTTCAGAATTTACAGGCACCTTGAAAATGGGTGTGCCAGGAGTGGACAGAACATACGGGCACACACAGGGGTGCCCAGGCCAACTACACCTGTATTAGACAATGTTTTTTCCTCATCTGACCATCTGACTCGTACAAAACAATCCTTCATTTTGATGGATCTCTGACAAAGAGTGCCTGTTTACAAAATCCAGAGCCCCATAAAATATATATTAAAAACTACTTAAAAGAAACCAAATTACATATGACCATCAAGCAGATACATGTGATGACACTGAAATGTGCAGAAACAATAAACTCTTTTAGTATACAGGGAAGAATGGCTGTGTAAATCTAGGCTCAAGAGGATCATCAGTTCTGCAATAAAAGCCAAAATATAAAATCCTGTGAATTGCAGAGAAGTATGCGTTGGCGTTTTTATGTTCGCCATTTTAAAATGATGTGCCCATTATTTTCGTCTTCTTATTATTATGCTTACACACTGCCATACAGCTAAAATAGATGAAAGACAATTGGCAGAATCCAAACAAAGTTTTTCTTTCAAAACATAATGTTTTTCATTGACACCGTTATTTAAAAAAACTTGGTCTATAACACCAATGTGACTGGTGGTAGATTAAAAGCATATCCCAATTGTGTTAAGCTGGAGAAGCATAGTGTGTGAAATATGTAGTTTAGAACAGTTGCAGGTGCATGTGTATACACATGTGACAGTCAATCTAAAAGATAGAAATTTGTGTAATCAAAAATTTTATTACTTGGCATAGTAACAACGCACAACGTTACGTTACGCAGCGTGCTAAAAACAGGTGCCTGGTGCACTGGATGGTGCACATTAGACAATGGCATTACCACAAGCCCAAACAATAAAACTGTTTGGCATAAGCAAGCAAGCAGCCAATCTAGGCAGGAACAGGGCCAAATAAGTAATGCTGCAAGAGAGGCCAATGTGATAGCTGTCAACATCCACATGTAAATAATGCATCAACACAAAATGTTTACATGGGTAATTTATGTATTACCATTACTGCATTTTCAGCTTTTCATTCCTGAGAAGCCCAAAGGTATAGCTGAGATGCATGCGGTATCATTCTATGTGGGAATCTTGAACTGTTTAAACTGTACTACTAGTATTACATCACAGTTTATGAAATCACATTTTTTACCTTTATTGCATATCTGTGAGTGGTAAATGTATGTGAATCACTAGAATAAGCAGTTAATCTAAAAGGTGTAATTAAAGTCAGGTTATTTCAATCAAAGGCATGACGATCAGTTGTGAGTGGGTGCCCTGTTGTATTTATAGAACAGGGTTTTCTTTTCAATAGTCAGATCTTTGCATAATGTTTGTGGACTAGAATCCTGGCACAGACAAAGGGGATTTCTGAGGACCTCATAAAAGTGCTGATGATGTTCTTCAAGCTTGTAAAGACTACAAGATCAAGTGTTTGGACTTCAAATGATATCATTATAACATTGAGACAATATCACAAGGACATGAAAAAAACGTGGACAAATGAGGCCAATCAATAATTTGTTTAAATAAGAAGTTTGAAAAAAGGAAAACTCTACATTCCAGCATAAAAAACTCATCCCATCTGTCAAACATGGTGATGATAGTATCATGGTTTGGACTTACTCTGGTGAATCTTTTCTTGAAATAGCTTGCTATCATTGATGGAACAAGAAACTCGGAATATTACCACCAAGTACAATATTCTTGTCCCAATTAACAGTCCTCTGTGTCTACTTTTAAGACTTGTGTGAATGTTTTATGATTTATGCTTAGTTTAATGCTATATTTTCACCTTTCGAGAAAATGTTTGTATACTACTCACAAAAATTAGGGGATATTTCATTCATTTTTGCGAATAGCGTATTTGACTCTCATCTCGCTTCCATTTTTAGTCTCCTAAAACATGTTTCCAGGTAAGGTAAGGTAAGGTTAATGACTGATACCCCAGCAGCACAAGGGTGCCAACTGTGGTTTGGATTGACTTATTTGTTTGGGTAACACAGCATCAGTGGCTACTCATGACAAGGTTACATCAATACTTGTCATAGTGGTGCAACTTTAGATTAACCTAAGATATGTTATTACACAAAGAGTACATGCAGGATCTAAGGTCAAGACTGAACCAGGAATATCTGAAGCTTTATGACTACTGCGCTAACTACATTGGTCACAAAAAGTTAGGAGATATTTCAAAATGAATATGAAATGGATCCCACAAGAACAGTTGGATACGCTTGTACAACGCTTGTACAACTGTTTAGGCTTTTTAATTGCTTTTCTTATGGTCTTGTTTAATTAAATAAAATCAAATGATGGTTTTGTTAACCGCTTCATGTTCATTTTGAAATAGCCCCTACTTTTTGTAAGCAGTGTACTTAAGGCATCATGCTGACATGCTGGTTCATAGCTTTTTAATTTAATACTATTAATATATTTAATATATTAACATAATTAATATATAACTCAATTACACAAAATTTAATTAAACACAGATATTTGGGTGAGATTATAAAGTTCTTTTTATTCTGCATGCAGAGGTCAGTTGTATGCGAAGCGAACAAAGAGGCCTACTCGCGCTCTCCTTTTACACTAACTCATACATGAGAAAGTTTAGGTTAACGCATGTCTGTGTGTGCATGTCATACAGCAGAGAGGGTTCATACACCAAAGTTGCAGCAATCTTATCTGGAAGATGACATTTTTGAACAAAAATTGACACTTCACCTCTCTGCAGGGTTACATAGTCTAAGGATTTCCCCCATAGTCCCCGTCTGCTTCAGAGTAGTACAAGCTGATACAACAACCCTTAGATGGTTAAATAAATACTCATTCTTAATACTAAAAAAAAAACTACATAAATAACACATACACACATATACACACACACATACACACACACACATACACACACACATACACACACACATACACACACACATACACACACACATACACACACA
>JAUZST010007763.1:0-13971 GCA_034779995.1 Parotocinclus haroldoi | reverse complement strand
GTAGGGGTTGCATCATTCAAACTTGGAGCACCATTCACACTTTATCTACAGTCATTTTGAGGTCATAAAAGTCCTAAATACAATGGTTACATTACAAAAAAGGCTGTGTCTTTCCACGTATGAGACACTGAGTTGCAACTTAAACCTTATACTTTGTAAAGCCTATTCCTTTAAACCAAAATAGTGAAATTTCATTTTTAAGTGCTCTTAAATTGGGCATGTTAAATGATCCATAGTGTTTTTGGGCTGATCTCCTCCCTGAGTAAAGGACTGAGCAGTCATATCTCAATATCTGATTCCATGGCTTCAAGTCAACAAGAGGGACAGAAACTAAATGCACAGCAAGACCAAGGGCTGAAACTCCTGTTTGTTCAGGGATACTGGGAAAGCCATTATTTCATCCCCCTGGATAGTGATAAAAAAAAAACATAAAAACAGAAACTGATTGACAGTGATAATGAGCAAGTCATACAAGGCAAAGAAAATCCCCAGTGAGTTTTAACAGGAAGGTGGGTATAGTCCGTATTATATACTATCATATGTACTGTATGTAGGTGACACGTGTCAAATTGATGCCTGAGTGAATATCCAAGTCTTCACAGCAGAAGTATGCCCAGAGCATCACACTACAGTACACTCTCTTATCTTTTGCCCACAATGCATTCTAATTCTTGCTTTCCTGTTTAAACAGATATACCTATGTGTCAAGGGCTATACAAGAATACAGGACTTTTCTGAGCAGTTAAAGTTATGTCATTCATTATTTGTCTAGTTGAAATGTTCATGTACACAGTAGGCACATTAATGGTGGGCTCTCACACTGACCAGTAAACACATTTGTAAAATTCCATTCAGTCTCTGTGAATCTCATGTATCATGTTTGAGTGGGTCAAAATGATGTTGGATATAAATATAAAAATATATATGTATAAGTTGGGTTGTCCCCATCTTTTTTTGCCCATGAGTATATACAAAAACGATAATAGACATACACTTTAGTCTAAAAATAAATCACTATAATAACTGATATAAACTACGTTATCTCATAAAAGTGAGTACACCTTTCACTTTTTTATAACTATTTTATTAGATCTTTTCATGGGACAACCCTGAAGATTTGACATTTTGATACAGTGTAAAGTATTCAGCTTGTATAACAGTGTACATTTGATGAACCATTAAACTGGTCTGCATGGCTGGTGTCCCAGAAGAAAGCCTCTTAGAAAGATGATCCACAATAAAGCCCACAAACTGTGGGTTACTGGAACCATGTCCTGTGGTCTGATGAGACAAAAATAAACTTATTTGATTCAGGTGGTGTCAAGTATGTGGCAGCAACCAGGCGAGAAGTACAAAGACAACAAAGTGTCTTGCCTACAGTCAAGCATGGTGGTGGGAATGTTGTGGTTTGGAGCTGCATGGGTACTGCAGACTGTGGGGAGTTACAGATCGTTGAGGGAACCACAAATGCAAACATGTGGTGTGACATACTGATGCTGAGCATGATCCCCTCTCTTAGGAAACTAGGCCGCAGGGCAGTATTTCAACATGATAACGACCCCAAACACAGCTCCAAAATGACCACTGCCTTGCTATAGAAACCGAGGTTAAAGGGCAAGTATGTTTTCAACCCTACTGAGCATCTGTGGGGCATTCTCAAACATGAGGTGAAAAAGTGCAAGGTCTCTAACATCCACCAGCTCTGTGATATCGTCATAGAGGAGTGGAAGAGGATTCCACTGGCAACCCGTGAAGTTCTAGTGAACTCCATGCCCAAGTAAATCAAGGCAGTGCTGGAAAATAAAGGTGGCCACACAAAATACGGACAATTTGGGGTGTACTTACTTTTGTTGCCAGCGGTTTAGACATTGATGACTGTGTGACAACAAATTTAAACTGCTATACAAGCTGTAGACTGACTACTTTAAAATATATTCAGTACGGTCCCATGAAAAGTTATAATAAAATAGTTACAAAAATGTAAGGGTGTACTCACTTTTGTGAGATGCCACAAAAAACCAAGGGCAAAATGGGCAAAAAAACTGAAAAAACCTAAAGTTGCAAAATCAGTGTTGTTCTACTCAATGGTAAAGGCTTTAAACAGTTGATCAGTAGTTGCTTCCCGGTTATATTGAATTTAACATGAGATCAAACAGAGACACCCAGTTCACTTTAGCAATGAGCAGTGACAAGCACATGATGCTACAGGTCTTAGGGGTGCATTTTCTTACTTCTTGCTCCCATATTGACATCTAAGGGATCTACATTGACAGCAAAAAGAGCTTTAAGATGAATTGTCTGTGTGATGAAGGCTATCTTCCATCTATCACTGTGCTGAATTTTAACACACTGCTGAATTTGAAACTTTATAAGCACTGCACAGATCTAGCGTTGTAAAGATTGAAGCCAGCTGCAGCACCTTAAATGTGTTTCACAAGAAAGGCAGGCAGTATCCATCCTTAACAGTACTGGCATTAAGACTCAGGTAATTGATGCAAGATGATGGACAGGTGTTGGACCCCTGGTCCCAGGCCCTCTGCTGAAGGAGGCCAGCCTGCATTAGGCAGACGTCAAACAAGGCTTCCATGGTAGCCAGAATGTCCCAGGTGTGTGTGTGTGAGAGAGAGAGAGAGAGAGAGAGAGAGAGAGACAGAGAGAGACAGAGAGAGAGAGGAGGTTTTGTGTACTTAAGTGAAAATTTGATCACAAACTCAAACGTAGAAGAATCGGGCATGCTACTGATGTGCAACAGGCTGGCACAAAAGTAAGCTGAATAAGCATGCACCCATGCAGAGCATACTGCTGTGATATCGTCTGTTTTCTTTCCTCATTATAATAATATCTCAAGCATTATCTGTTTACTTCAGCCAAATATTCAAACGTCGCATAAATCCTTTTACAGTTCAATCTATATCTGCCCAAAAAGTGGATTATCATTATGGTATATTTCATTTTTATGTTTTCAGAATGGTTTTACTTTCAATTCCGTAAATCATTTTTATCCACTTTTTTCAAGCCATGTCTCTTTTCTCACATTTAAATTTTGCTTTTACAAACACCAACGTATAGAAACCATACAATTTATCAGCAGAATAAAATATACTGTAAAAAATGTATAATTAAGCAATATTTCATTTCATTTTGAAATGTCAAGAAGTAATCAGTGTCTACAAAAGGCTGAGACTTTGAGGAGCAAAGGTGGGCAGAGGATCTCCAGTGGTCAAAAAATATGATTTCTATATGTTTTTATATTTCTATATATTGCATCCTAATGTTACTGGTTTCACTTGCATTGTCTTGTTAATAAATGCATGTATGTCATATTAATATGTAATATTAAAGGAATTCATGTAGCTCTAAAATCTAAATATATTGTTCTGCATTAATGCTGCCAACACAGAAATTAAAATTACCTTTGCCAAGGGCACTGATCCCCACACCCTGTCAGACTCTGGTTTTTGAACTTGTAGCTGAAAATAATCTGTATGGTACTTTTTGTTTGTGGGCTACATGCAATGGATACAGTCAAATGTCTCAATAAACTAAAGCTTTTTCTTTAGCTCTGGCTAACCCAGTCAAATTCAAGTTATGCTATCATGTGACAATAAAAAAATTGCAAGCAGCATGGTAAAAAGAGAGGGAAAAAGCAAACTCAAAATGTGCAAACGCAAATGCTTATGTGTGTGTGCCCTAAGTGTGAAAAACTTTTTCACTATTTGCTTTGGCTTAGTGTCTTGGCTAAATCGAAAGTTCAGCTGGATGAGCTTCTCAGTTGGACATGAAATTTATGAGCTAGTCTGTCATCACTCTTCCCAGCCTTGGCCATTCTTTTGCGCACACACACACACGCACACACACACACACACACACACACACACACACACACATACACACACATGCATAAGCTCATAATTCTCACAAAGACATAGTGTTAGGAGTGCCCAGATTAAGACAGTGCTGAAGACTGGCTTTCATGCATTTACTGTAACATATATACAAGTAGCAAAGCTAATTGTTGGACAGTTACACAGAAGGGTGAGAGCTAGTATGTTCTTCCTCCAAGACATGTAAACCCAACTGTCACATCTTGTAAAATTGCGCAACATAATTGGGCCAGTAGCCATGCTTGAAAGAACTGTCCTTTTGCCTAATGTTGATTTTTGACTGATAGGAGAGACAAGATGACAAGATGTCATAGCCAGAAAGCAGGACCAGTAATATTTAAAGCTATAAAGTTTTAATGGAGCTGGCTAATTTCATCCAAATATTACGGCTGCATCCCTATATAATATATTAATATGATGTATTACATGATTACATAAATGTGGCACATAAAAAGCCACTTTAAACTGAAATGTTTAAGCATAGTAAACAAACTTTTTGCTGCCTCCTTCTATAAATCACTGTATAAAGGCACTGATTTGGTTTATTTATTGATATTTAAATCTGTTAGACTCTCCCTCTCTTTAGCAGCAATGTAACTGATACTATAGCCTGCAATACATGCATATAACTAGCCCATTAATGAACACCATTCCTTTCCAAGACATATGCACAGGAGCATGATTTCACTACTGGTTGGCCGGTGGAGGTGCAAGATCTGGCTGCATGATGTGCTGAGATAGACACTGGACTCATATTCAATAATATCACAGTATTTGCGATAGAATATGTTAGCAATCAATTCTGGCATTTGCCAACTGAAGGATTTTATCTCTCTCATGTAACGGATGGAAACTGTCCATAACTTTCCATTTCCATTATCCATTTGTTATTATTGAAAAAGATACACATTATGCTTAGCAGCCATAATTGTGAAGTGCAGATATCCAAAATAAAATCACATTGTGTTAACATTAATTCGCTATTTGGTGTAGAACAAAAGAAAGGGTCTAGAAAACCGTGCTGTTATATTTGGCTGCAGTCAGAGGAGTGAGAGGAACATACTGAAGATACAAAAACAAGGTGAATACACAAATAACAAAAAGATTACTGAGAGAATGAGAAACCACGGTTTTCCCAGTTGGTGTTTAGCTGAAGCCTGGTCCTAAAAACAGATACTGGCAACAAGAAAACAGCAGGTCGGGAGCCTAGAGGTAAATCCCTTAAAGCTGTTTTGCAATAAAAGTTCTCCAACAGTTATTTTTCCCCATGCTGGTGGTATTGACTCACATGTGTCTACTTAAAATAATCATTGAATTTTACGACAATTATTGTTTTAAGGCAATTAAATCATGTTAAAGGTGAAATCATCAAGTCTTCATGTTCTACAACACTAAAGGCATATTTTTAAAATACCTCAAATGACATTTTCGTCCTTACCATTCATTTTATTTGAGGCTTACTTACACAGGCATGAACTGTGAGAAATTAATTGCACATTATTACAATAAAAAGTCATGGCCTGCCTAATAAAATACATGAGTGCATTTAAAAGTTACAACATTTATTAGCCAAGTTGTGGTGACCTCATTTAATTTGATTAGCTGTTCTATACTCATAGCCTCATGAGCTGTGAGCTATATAAAATGATTTACACTGTGAAAATACAAGCAAGATCATAATCCTGATCTCTTTTTTTTGCTATTTTCAAATATTGTATTTTTTTCCCTATACACTTAGCATAGATGTGTCTAGAATGAAGATTTGAAAAGTTAATTTAAAGTAAATTTAAAAAAATGTACTGTACCAAAACTAGCAAAGCCATTATGGTGCAACACTGGGAGACATAATAGATAGCAGGATACATGTACAAACATGTAAGCAAAGACATATAAAACTATAAATTCAGTCAAGTTATGAATATGGCTCATAAAAACTTGCTATATCAACAAGACTTTGAAAGGATTCAGAAAACCAATAAGCATATGCACAAATAGTACTTAGCTAAAAACACAAGAAACATGCACAGCTTACAAAAGTCGCAGGAGATTGTGCCAACAATTATTAAATAGTAGTCTTGGAGTGCCGTCTCCTACAACTGATGATCTGCTATAAACCCTCTACATACCTGGACTAACTGGGTCAGCACTAGACAACGTATTTCTTTTGCATCTTAATGGAGCCTCACTGTTGAAAGTGGTATATTAGCAGAACTGGAAAATCAGTAAAACTACAATCACCCAAGGCACATTTAGTAATTGCAGAGCACTTACAGCCCCAAGTGAGAGTCAAATAGTAAGAGAGGACAGTGTGGAAAAAACACTGACTTTTATTACATTGAAGAGAGTTTGCTTGGATTATTTATTATCACTATCAGCATTAGAAACCATTCCAGCAACAGACACAATGTTACATCTATACACAAGGTATGAACCCAATATATTTTGTTAGGGTTCATCCCCAATAGGGGTTCAAACCTAACTGTTTCTCAGACAGAAAAAGTTCCATATTACTTTACTTAGATTGCAAAAGTTTTTGAAGAGAGAAAATGGGGAAAGTGAGAGATAGTGAGAGACAGAGAGAGAGAGAGGTGTGGCTGAGGCTGGACTAGAGATAACTCAGATCTGAGGTTGGACAGGAGGCTTGGGGCTGGACCGATAACAGCAGCTTACTGGCTGATTTGAGTGGATTGGTCCTGGAGGTACAGGTCAGTGATTACACAGTGTTCATGTGGAATGTAGAGAATGCACAGGCATCCAAGTGGAATGTGGAGAGTTCACAGGCATCTGCATAGAGCACAAAGATGGTCAAAGCGACCTACAGCATTTGGAAGTAATGCATGTTTGAGCCTGTGCCCACACAAGGCAGGAGGCTTGAGGAAGCAGAGAATTTCCAGAAGCACCAGGTAACATGGTTGGTCAATTAGTGCTTAAACTTCTACAGTGGGATCTTCATTACACAACACTGAATGGAGCTGTCCAAATGATGCAACCAATGGAACACAGGTGTAGCTCCACCAGGACCTGCAAGAGAGCAAAGACACATGGAGGTGCAGAGCCAGTGAATATGCAGGGGCAAAACCAACTAGTAGCCACATAGCCAAGGAAAGACAAGGAGACAGGACAGTGAGAAAGGGAAGGGAACATACAGTGCAGGTATGCTCCAAGCTCCTGATTCAACCTTAGTTTGGGGATGAAATCCAAATGTTCCAAGAGCACGGCAGAATGCACAGAAAACCTGAGAGGCACACTTGAGCTCAGAGGGGGATCATGGGGATCCCATGTACTTTATGTTACGATAGGGCGTCCCGGAGATCTCGCAAGACCATTCCTGGTCCCGCTAAATCCCCAAGATCCCTATCAGATCTTAAGACTGGAGCCCATAATGCAGTATCCACAGACAGACAACAAATACGGGAAAAACCAAAGAACATTTATTTAAACAAAAACACACATAGCAGGCATTTAAACGATAGTTGAAAACGTAATTCACACACACACACACACACACACACACACACACACGCACACACACACGCACGCACACACGCATGCACACACACGCAAGCACACGCACACGCACACACACGTCAGGTGGGGGTTTTGAGCCCAGAGTCCCGTGGTGAGGTGAAGGGGCCCACTCCAACGCAGTCCAGAGGTCTGCAAACAGCCTGGGCACTGAAAGTCCACTGTGGTCCATTGGTTTGAGGTCCAGGGTGACAGGGTCCCAAGGGTTCGTGAACAAGCTGGAGTGAAGCTGGTCCCATGGCGAAGATTGGGGTCGCGGTACCGCCATAATGGCTCCGCACCAGAGGGTCCAGAGCGGCTTCGTGCCGCGGGCCAACAACAGTGCCTAAGGGAGCCGGGGTACCACGAATAAGCCTGTAAAAAGGAAAATAAAAAGAAAACTAAAAGAAAACAGAAAACAGAAAACAGAAAAAAATGAAGGGCGGCTTTAGAACCACGGATCTGAAGATGGCCATGATGGCCGAAGATCTGAGGGGCTGCACGTTACGGCCGGAGTCCTGGGTCGGCGCCGATTATGACCATAAATCGGCTTCTAGCGGCAAGGGTACGGAGGCGACCCCTCCGGCCGCGGACCCAAACGCGAGCCATTCTAGCCGCTGGTCCAGGGATCAGCCCCTTCCAGCCATCAGCTGCCGGGGAAGACGAGCGGAGGAGTCCATAACAGACTATAAAAACGAAACGAAATGAAACAAACAATGCGCGCACAGACAAGGGGAACACTCAAAACGTAAAGCGGACAAAACGGGGGGATAACGTAATGATTGGCTCATTAAACAAAATTAATTGACCTAAATAAAGAACAGGTGCGTAAAATAAAGAAACAAACCAATCGATCGCCGCGGAGAACCAAAACAAACGTCATTATGGGCAGAAAACGGAAACACAACGCTAAGGGATAAAGGTTAAATAACGCACCGCGGCGAACAACGCAAAAGGGCTGGTGGTGCGAACCCTAACACAAACATTGTGCATGGTTTTCCAATTCTTTGGCACTAGCTAAGATGCGGTCAGGGATGGCTGACCCTGGAAGTGGGACCTGTGTGAGGTCAGCAGCCTCTCTAATAAGTGGCTAGGTGCATGTGGTATGCTCAATGACTCCCAGTGTGCATTGCAGGTCCAGTAGTTCCAGTAGTACCAAAGTACTATGATTATTATTATTATGTGGGTCTCACAGGTTAATTTGCTGTGTTTATTAGGTTCCTTCAGCTAAATTATGTATGTACATAATTTCTCCTACCATACAAGAGAACACTACTGAAAGTTGATAAACATTTTGTTCCATACCAGAAATGTGTGGCAAATAAACCACTTGTCAACCCAACAAAGATATTTCTTTCTCTCCTTCATATTAAAAGTGGACAGATTAATATATTTGTAAAAGCAATAAACAAATAATGTAATGAATTGTAATGGAATGTAATGGAACTGTTTGAGACAGATAGTTCCAATAGTAAGTACAACCCGAGATCCAGTGAAGTTGGGATGTTGTGCAAAAAACATAAATAAAAAACAGAATATGATGATATCATTTTCAACCCATTTTCAGTTGATTACACTACAAAGACAAGATATTTAATGTTTGAATAAATAAATTTTATTGTTTTTTTGCAAATATTTACTCATTTAGATTTTGATACCTGCAACACGTACCTAAACAGTTGGGACAGGGGCAACAAAAGATTGGGAAGGTTAAGGAATGTTCAAAAACACCCGTTTGGAACATTCTACAGGTGAGTGTCATTACTGGATATGTCATGAAAGGGAGCATCCCCAAAAGGCTAAGTCGTTCACAAGCAAGGATGGAGGTTCACCACTTTGTAAACGATTACAGGAGCAAAATATAAAACAGTTTAAGAACAACATTTATTATCATGCAATTGCAAGGAAGTTAGGGATTTGATCTACAGTCCATAATATCACGAAAAGATTCAGAGAAGCAGGGAAAATCTCTGCATGTAAGCGTCAAGCAAGAAACCCAACAATGAATGCCCATGACTTTCGATCCCACAGACGGCACTGCATTAAAAACCGACATAATTCTGTAATGGATATTACCACATGGACTTATGAACACTTCAGAAAACCATTGTCAGTAAACACAGTTCATCGCTCCATCTACAAGTGTAAGACTCTAGAAACGCAGCCACTTCACTCGCCCAAACTCATCTTAGATGGACTGATGCAAAAAATTGAAAAGTGTCCTGTGGTCTGACAAGTCCACATTTCAGATTGTTTTTGGAAATCGTGGACGTCGTGTCCATGTCCTCTTTGATTCTGGCTGCACACTGACACGAGAGGTACCAAGGTACCACTTTGCCACAGTCCATTTTAAATAAAGAAGGCGTCTGTGCTTCTGGATCTTGGTTAGATACAGCTTCTTCTTTGTACTATAGAGTTTTAGCTGGTAATGGCAGTTGGCACGGTGAATTGTGTTCACGGATAATGTTCTCTGGAAATATTCCTGAGCCCATTTTCTGATATTCAATACAGAAGCATGCCTGTATGTGATGCAGTGCCGTCTAAGGGCCCGAAGATCACTGGCACCCAGCATGGTTTTCCGGCCTTGACCCTTACGCACAGAGATTCTTCCAGATCCTCTGAATCTTTTTATGATATTATGCACTGTAGATGATGATATTTTCAAACTCTTTGTAATTTACACAGTTAAACTCCTTTCTGATATCGCTCCACTATATGTAGGTGCAGAATTAAGGGGGATTGGTGATCCTCTTTCCATCTTTACTTTTGAGAGCTGCTGCCACTCCAAGATGCTCTTTTTATACCCAGTCATGTTAATGACCTGTTGCCAATTGACCTAATGAGTTGCAATTTGGTCCTCCAGCTGTTCTTTTTTTTTGTACCTTTAACTTTTCCAGTCTCTTATTGCCCTGTCCCAACTTTTTTGAGATGTGTTGCTGTCACAGAATGTCTCACTTTCGACATTTATGTTGTCTATGTTCTATTGTGAGTACAATATCAGTTTTTGAGATTTGTAAATGATTGCATTACGATTTTGTTTACAGTTTGTACTTTGACCCAACTTTTTTGGAATCGTGTTTGTAATACAGTAGATCATAGAATAATACATTTCCATATTTGGTATTTTCAGGGAATTATCCTTTTGTGTTTAAACTCTAACCAAAATCGCAGTAGGTGATAATGCCTTTTAAATAAATCAGTATGTTAATCCACACTTAACATACTGATTAAAAACATACATCCAATTAAAGCAAAAGTGCAGATGAAAAAGGTTATGGGAAAGCCGGTGCCTAGACAGTGGGACAGGGCACAAGGCAGGAACAACCATAGACATTGTGACAACCTATCATAGGGCACATACACTCACACACTCAGAAACACCAATTAACCTAACATACATGGCTTTGGCCTGTGGGAGGAAACTAGAGTACCAAGAGAAACCCACACAGCCATGGGAAGGATGTGCAAACTCCACACGGAAGGAGTCTGGGGGTCAGGCCAGTATAGCAGATCTGGGATCTGTGAGGCTACAGCATTAACCACTGCATCACCATAAAGTTCTGTGACTCTAATGTGACAGAAGTAAAACAATTAAGACAAAATATCAATACAATCAATATCAAATATCAATATCAAAATCAATATCATACAAAGTCGGTATGACTTTGTAGAATGGTGAAACAAACATATGCTTTACTTATTTATTTATCTGTTTGTTTGTTTGTGTACACGCACATTCTTGACAACGAGGAAATCATACATTGAAGCTGCCAGTAGTTTGCACCACTCCTTTCCTGGAAGAAAGTGACAAAATGATGACAAACTTGATGGCAAGTAAGCAATTCTTGTCATGTTGTTACTTGAGGTGAAATATCACTGTGCAAACACATGTCTTAATACTGGACAGTAATTGCTTCAAGCTTAGACCACCTGTCATTTTGTGATGCTTAAAAACCATTTTAACCCTTATTTCTACCCTCCCTGGACACCCTTAAATCTAGGCCATTCAAATCACCTCAGTTAATCAATTAACTAACTTAATTTAATTTTACAGGCATTGTGACAAAGTGAACATCTCTCAAGTAAAACAGTAATATATCAGAAAATAGGGAGTTTTATTACTGAACTATTAATGAATTAATTACTATTCGTTTCTTGTTCGTTTACAGCCTTTCCCTTTTTTAATTCACTAAAACATTGGCCTTTATAAATGGTTTCTCATTTCTGTTATTATTTTGTGTGGTTTGTGCCCGAGTGCACTGATAATATAAATAGAAGTAGAAGGGAAATTACATTTTTCTTAATTGCACATTCCTGAAGTTGCCACCCTTCAGAACCACAATGCATTTGGACATCCATTTGAGAAGGAAGTTGCTTACCCAACACTTGTTTTGTTGAATGTTTGTGCAACTACTATTTGTGTATGTTATTAGTTGTGACTCCTGCATACTTTGTTCAGTATATTCATTGTGCATGGAAGGATCAATGAATAGGTATAAGCTTAAAGCCTAAAGACCTTTGCGCATACTTCAATTTTTCAAAAGGCTACATGGAGGATCCACAATACTTCTGTAAAAACACTAGACAGCCGAGATAAATATTGAACTTCAAAAATTTTTTTTGGAAAAAATGACGCTACAAAACAACAAAAAAAACTAAAACCTCACCCCAAGTGTCGAGCATGTTGGGAGAAGCATCTTGAAACTTGAAGCTTTGTTGCTTCTTGGTCTAAACAGCTCACCGTAACTAATGAAAAAATTTTAAAATTCAAATGATAGGATTTTGTTACAACTGTTTGGTCATAGTGATTAGTGGGTTGTCTGGTGCAAGAAAGCTTAAGCTTATTGTCAAAATAATGTCTCCATGGTCAAGCATGGAGGCAGGTCAGTGATACAGTAACTGACAATCTTGACTGTGTG
This sequence comes from Parotocinclus haroldoi, assembly GCA_034779995.1. Classification (NCBI taxonomy): domain Eukaryota; kingdom Metazoa; phylum Chordata; class Actinopteri; order Siluriformes; family Loricariidae; genus Parotocinclus; species Parotocinclus haroldoi. The sequence continues at coordinate 1,664 of JAUZST010007763.1, read as the reverse complement.
ACACTAATAGTATATTATAATAATAGTATATTATTAAATAGTATAATCTAATAATAGTATATTATAATATTAATAGTAAAAGACACCTGTCTACATCCTCAAGCAGTCAGATGGAGCATATGGATTGTCCAGAAGAGGATTGGGAGAATATCATGTGGCCAGATGAAACCAAAATAGAACTTCTTGGTAAAAACTTTACTCGTTGTGTTTGGAGGAAGAAGAATGCTGAGTTGCATCCTATGAACACGATACGTACTGTAAAGCATTACAGTACACTGGGGTAGAAACATCATGCTTTGCGGCTGTTTTTTTCTGCAAAGGGGACAGGATGACTGATCCATGTTAAGGGAAGAATAACGGGGCCGTGAAACGTGAGAAGCCAAAACTTCCTTCCATCAGTGATGGATGGGTGGTACTGACATGACATTGAAGATGGAACGTGGCTGGGTCTTCCAGCATGACAATAATCCCAAACACTCCGCTTGGGCAATGAAGGAGTGGCTCTGTAAAAAGCATTTAAGGTCCTGGAGTGGCCTAAACAGTGTACATACCTCAACCTCATAGAAAATTTGTGGAGAGAGTTGAAAGAGGAGATCTGCATGGAAGAACAGGCTGCAATACCAGCTACAGTATGTGCAAACCTGGTGAAGGCTTGCAGGACTTCTCTCATTACAAAAGTTGTGTTATAAAGTACTGAGTTAAACTTTTGTTATTGATCAAATGTTTATTTCCCACCATGATTTACAAATAAATTCTTTAAAAATCCTACAATGTGATATACTGATTTTATTTTCATTTTGTCTCTGATGAAAATTACAAACCTTTCATCTTTCTAAGGAGAACTTGCACAATCAGTGGCTGACATACATTTGGCCCCACTGTAGTCGGGTATTATTCCTTGAATAGAAACCAGGTATAGTCATAGTACACTGTAAAAATAATTGTAAACACATGAAATATCTGGTGACAAGCAATTTCACATCAATAAAATGGATAATGATAATGAGTGCAAGTCAGGAAAGACTCAACAGCCAAATCAGTCAAAGTCAAAAGTCAACTTTATTGTCAAATCTGCAGTATGTTCAGGGCATACACAGGCTTGAGATTACGTTACTCTCAGACCCAAGGTGCAACAATAAACATTAGACATTTTTAAACATCAAATAAACAATTAGTATTGTTTATGTAAGTGGCATATGCAGAGTTGTATATACAGTGGTTTGTGCACACTATGTTCTAAAATCTCTGATATTGATGAAAATAAAAATAAATGAGAAAATTAAGATAACAAATTGAGATTAAAGTGACATGTGCAGTGCAAAAATATAGCAGTAGTACAATTTGAATGAGCACATGTAAAGTGGTGGGTGCAGACCAGTCCGTACTAATTCAGAGACCAGCATTGAGTTGTGTGTTATGTGAATGTGTGGTCCAGAGTTTGCGTATTGTGTGGATGTGTGGTCCAAAGTTTGTGTGTTATGTGGATGTTTCATCCAGAGTTTGCGTATTGTGTGGATGTGTGGTCCAAAGTTTGTGTGTTATGTGGATGTTTCATCTAGAGTTTGTGTGTTATGTGGATGTTTCATCCAGTTTGTGTGTTAAGGGGGTAAGAGGCAGAAGGGGGCAGAGTAGAGAGAGAGTTTAGCATCCTGACTGATTGATGA
>JAUZST010007762.1:10000-13971 GCA_034779995.1 Parotocinclus haroldoi | reverse complement strand
TTAATACTTTTGGTCACATGTTGGTTTGTGTCTTAATACTTTTGGTCACATGTTGGTTTGTGTCTTAATACTTTTATTTTTATATTATACGCTGCTCATGATTCCTCGACTGTCAGAACTACTGAACTCTGAGTTTCTATGTTTTATGTTTTATTTAATTATTTAAAAAAAGGCGGTGCTAAATGTTAAGTCGGTCGGAATTCACCATGGTACGAGCGTCACACATGATGCTCAGGAAATCATCAGCCAGAGTTCGACTGGTAATGAAAAGGACACGTGTGTGTGTGTGTGTGTGTGTGTGTGTGTGTGTGTGTGTGTGTGTGTGTGCGTTGAATTTAGATTAAGTGTCCTAATACTTTTGTTTATATAATGATGTTTTTGTGGACGGTGGGTTAATAATTAATGGTGGTTACTGTATCTAGGCGACCGTACGTCCTGCTTTAACGACCTCCATTATTGATGTTTGGTCAGAGCGACTGCACCTCGGAGACATTTCCAGCGAGCGCTTCCAAAACTTTTCTGCTTCTTCAGCGGATCCCTGCTGCCTCGGCGACAGCCAGCACAATTTCAGCTCCGCATAAAAAGTCCTGATTAGCCCAGAACGGGCCGAGTCGTGATTCATCACGCGGCAGAACATCTGCAGCTCCTTTAACGAGGCGGTGCGATACGACGCCACAGAGGACGAGGCCACGGGCCGCTCTCGTCTTAGACTCTCAAAATGGCGCCGCGACACACCGGCTCTAATCTTAATGATGAATTAGCGGAGACGTGACATGCTTTATTAGCGCCATTGTGGGGCGCGGGACCAGCCGTGACGGGGGACGCTCCTGAGCGGGCACGATTAGGGTGGCGGCGGAACAGATAGCAGTTACGATTCCGAAGCTTTTTGTGTAATTAGAAAAGAGGAGGCTTGGCGCGTCTGATTCATTACGGAACATTTGGGCACCGCCGTTCGAGCAATTTGTCAGCGCCTGGCCCCGTCCTGGGTTCGTCTTGTTTTATTCTCAACTCAGCATTTTCTTCTGGAGCGAGAAGAAGCAGAACAGCGGGACAGCGGCGAGAGCTCGGCATCTGCCAGGGAGAGTCACATGACTAAAGGTGGTGCTTCTTTACATTCAGAAGAACCGGAAGGGGAACCTTCTCAGTCACCTTCTGTTCCGGTACAGGGCACAATTAAGTCCAGTTCTCTTTACACTGGCACCATTAAGTTCAGTTCTTAGTACACTGGCACCATTAAGTCCAGTTCTTAGTACACTGGCACCATTAAGTCCAGTTCTTAGTACACTGGCACCATTAAGTCCAGTTCTCTTTACACTGGCACCATTAAATCCAGTTCTTAGTACACTGGCACCATTAAGTCCAGTTCCATTTACACTGGCACCATTAAGTCCAGTTCTATTTACACTGGCACCATTAAGTCCAGTTCTTAGTACAATGGCACCATTAAGTCCAGTTCTCTTTACACTGGTACCATTAGGTCCAGTTCTTAGTACACTAGCACCATTAAGTCCAGTTCTATTTACACTGGCACCATTAAGTCCAGTTCTTAGTACACTGGCACCATTAAGTCCAGTTCTCTTTACACTGGATCCATTAAGTCCAGCTCAACTTCGATGACAGGGATGTGGCAGTGTAACCTGAGCGGGGTGACGTTCCTCACTTGCACTACCTCTGTGTTCTCACAGCTTTAACAGCCGAATAAATCAAAAGCCGAAGTCTGTAGGTAGAAGGATTTCTGATCTGCATGACGAGCCGACGGTTGTGAAGGTCCTGATTTTGATTATTTGAAGAACGTTCTCGCTGAAAGGTCACATGACAAACTTCTCGCAGCGAAATCAATACGAATTCAAATATCACGTCCATAACTCTGGATTCCGTCTCTCGTCGCCTTTCGGACGGCGTGACGTTTGATCTATTGATCTGAGGAGACTTTCTCCACCTTCATCTCCGTCTTCATCTAAACGATGTGTGAGGTACGTGATTGGAGACGGCGTGAGGATGCTAGGAGAGCTCGTTTAGCGGTTAATTCGTTTAGCGGTTAATTCGTTTAGACGGTGCGTTATGGGAGTTAGTTCTGGGCGTGAGCGTATCTTCTTGATGATCATTCATGGATCAGGTGCTTTCTGAGAGTTCGCCCAAAAGTTCATGATCCCTTGACTTTCCGGACTAAAGACCTGGACTCTGGCTTGGCTTCGAGCTCCGGCGACCCAGGTGACGGTGTTGGGTTTGGCAGGTTCTCCATGTGTTACCTGTGGCACCCGGGTACCTCCTTTGTGGTCGGGATGAGCTTTCCACCTTGGCGCGGTGAATCAAAGCTCCTCAGTTTCATGTCTCAGGTTCATGTCCTGGCATGGCAGCTGCCCTGTGTGGAATTTGCATGTTCTCCAAGTCTCTAAGTCCCTAATCCTTGGCTCCTGCCCCACTTTAAGGCACCTCTATGACCCAAACCCCAAACCGCATCTCAGTCACAGGAACCATTTGATTTTAAGAGATGTTTTTATTATTTATGTTTAAAGAGCGACGCGGGACGCTTTTATCTGCCCCCCCCCTTGCCTCCTACAGTCCAGTGCAAGGGTCTCACCAGCATCACAGGGTGCAAGTCGGGACCCAACCCCATAACCCGTGGACACACGCTTGCACCCACACACACTCTTTGAAGACACCCGCTGACCTAACGCGTGCCTTTTAGTCCCCACATGGTAACAGTGGAACAGGTAAGATCCTTAAAGGCAGCAGTGGCGCTGGGACTCAAACCCGGGTCCCGTTTAGTGGAGCAACATGGCTCCAGTTCGGTATTTCCATCCTGAGGTGAGGTTTGAAAGGTTCCCGCTCTCTCCTGTACCTGGTTTATAAATAGCGGTGTGACAAAGGAGATGAGGACAATAACGGAGGATTAGGTTCATGATCCGATTTTACGTGACGCCCCAATCTCTTTCGCATTAAGTATTTATGTGTCGCCTCCGTTTCCCGCAAATGGACTAAAGCTGTAAATGACGACGGTCCTTACCCGCCCAATAAAGGGAGGAGGGGGGGGGGCGCTCCCTTTCTGTCCTCTTCTGCACTGTAACGGCGCCGTTGCTCGTTCTGTAAATCAGAATCCCTACATGCACGCTTTAAAAACGACACTTCAGGGTGACCTCTGGTCCCCTGGACCATCGTGGTGGGCAGTCAGACCCGGTCCTTTCTTGATTAGGCTCTGGACCTGCACTTGACCGTCCCGGAGTGGTTCCTGGAGAGAGAGATGTTGCTCTCAATGGGACGTGTTAATCAGACACTGTGATTGAGAGAACGTATGAAATATCACAAGCAAGGGAGAGATCTGATTCGGCATAACTGAGTCCAGAAAGGTACCAAACGGTGCTGGGCTGCAGGACCTCAGGTCCGCTCCCTTTATAGGGCAGTGCGTCAGTATCTGATAGGAGCACGTGGGTAAGGGATTAGTTTATCCAACCTTTATCGAGCTCTATAATTCAGAGTTACGTTCACAAATACCGCTTAAAACCTTACTGTACCAAAAAACAAGGTTTGTGTTTTAACCACGCCCACAAGCTCCGCCCACTGCTCTGGGCTCGAAGGCATCTAGGATGGAGAATCACCACGGAAACGGGGATTGTGCTCAGCAATCAGGGTTACAGATCTTTAATGGATGAAAGACTAAATAAAGGGGAATCCAGACGGTTACGAGGAACAAGTCCAAAAGCCAGGTTCTATCACGGTACGGGGTCGGGGGGGTCCGGACCCTTGGTAAAGGTCATTTACCCTTCTGTGACGCTGCATTAATGCAGAAAAGTACACCGAGATATTAGAGCGACGCAAACCGCCTTCAAGACGACATCTTTTCCAGGGACGTCCCTGCAAAGCATTACGAAGCACACATTATAAAGGCGTGGCTGTGGAAGAAGAGGATACGGCTACCGGACCTGACCCTTTGCAGTCCTGACCTGTCCCGAATAGAGAATGGGAGATGAAGC
>JAUZST010007762.1:0-5000 GCA_034779995.1 Parotocinclus haroldoi | reverse complement strand
TAAAGTGGCCGGTGAAGCTGTGAGCATTTTTATTGATGAGGATCATTATGTTGCTATTCTCAGATAGGGCCGGTTAAAAATGTGCTACGTTGACGAAACTAGTGATTATGAGTTTTAGTCGCAGCAGTGTTCGGCTAAACATCAGGACGATCCTGTGTCGCTTGGATTAAACGCCTGCCAAATGGATCATGTAGATTCAAATGACGACATCAAAGCGTGTATTGTTGCACGGCTGTGCTGGACTGAATTCTGACATCATTGTCTATTGTCTACAAAAGAACAGGAATACGCTTGACATAACCTCTGTCAGTACGGACACTGAGAGCATGATAAGGAATGCTGATTAGGACTCATTCTACATTTCTGTAGCTGCACACCTGCCCGCGTGGCCTGACCCGACCGCATCTGTTGTGCTTAGATGTCCGGTACATCCCTCATCATGCTCCCTTTGAAGTCTGATTAAAAGAATTAGCTTCCTCAGCTGTCGAGTCCGTGTTCAAAGGGATCCAGGTCCCGGTTCACGTGCGGCAGGAGGGTTTGCACCTGTTACACGGCATTAAACCAAACCTCAAAGGTCCGCTTCAGTGTGGAAATGGTAATGCTAGAGAAGTTTCAGCTGGCGTGAGCAGACCCAAGCGAACGTCCCACAGCACTTCCATTACGTTACGGTCTGGACTTTGACTCGGCCGTTCCAAATCATGCCGATATTCCGCTTGTTGAACCGATGTGTGCGGTTCAGGCCTCTTCAGGAGCCACGTTCTCTCGAGCTTCGGTTCATGGACATGTGTGCTGATATTATCTGTTAGAATTTGCCGATAAAATTCAGAGTTCGCTGTTAAACGGTGTGAAAATTTTTTTTTTCCAGCAGCGATGGTGGATCAGATGCAGCAAAACAGCAAACCATGATGCTACCACCGCCGCATTTCACAGGTGCGATGAGGTTTTTCTTTCTGTAGACATCACATTGACACAACCATTAACATAAGATGTTGTGCTACATCTTTAGTTGCTTGGAAGTTACCCTTTGTGACCTTGTGGGTGATCTCTGTTGGGTAATTTCCGCCGTGGGTACACACGGTCTGTCTGACCGTGGATGGGTGGGGTCCAAGCTCTTTAGAGATGGCTTTGTAACCAAAATCTTTTTTTCAGAATCTCCTTTGCTTGTGCCTTGGTGCACGTCCACGAATGTGTTATGAAACCCATATTTGTGCGGAAATAAGGAAAATTCGAAAGGGTTCACAAACTGTAGGTAAACATGCATATATAAGTATAAATCATGTTTCCCTCGACAGCACAGCGACCCTTTGAAAGACTTTGGTCTCTGATTGACTAGGATTAGAGTAGGACTGAGTAGCAGCACACCATGCTCTTTTTTTCCTGACTGTAATATGGTGGAGATCATGGCATCCGGGCTGGACTACAATGATCAGAGCAGCAGAACTGGGTGAAAAACAGGCCGTAAATCTGTGTCATTTTCTCAGGTGAGCAGAGAGGAACCACACTGACATGGCCGAGATCCTGAGTCAAAGAAAATCACAGAGTCGCTCATGTAGAATTTAGTCCTGACTGGAGAAGCACTACGAGCTTCTTCTGTAAAGCTTCAGGTGAAGTTTTCTCCTTAAACATCAAACAGGAAGCACAGGCACAGGTGTTCGGTCCAGGATTTGGAACAAGGATTTGGTGTCAGAAGGGTTGGTAGATCATTACAGGAACCGGGGCTGATTGTAGTTCTTATAATACTGTGTATAGGGACTTTTTCCTTAAAGGAAAGACAGGGACCTTTCTGAGGTGTATGGATGGCCCCCATCTCTCCCTGATGGTACTTCTCTGCTTTTTTATTCTTAAAGCCTCAGGCAGTGCCCTGATTGTTTAAAAAAGGGTTAGGGTTCAGGTTTGGGGTTAGGGTTTGGGTATTAGGGTTTGGGTATTAGGGTTTGGGATTAGGGTTTAGGGTTTGGGTTTGGGATTAGGGTTCATGTTTTGGGGTTAGCATTTGGGTATTAGGGTTTGGGGTTAGGGTTCATGTTTTGGGGTTAGCATTTGGGTATTAGGGTTTGGGATTAGGGTTCATGTTTTGGGGTTAGCATTTGGGTATTAGGGTTTGGGATTAGGGTTTAGGGTTTGGGTTTGGGGTTAGGGTTCATGTTTTGAAGTTAGCATTTGGGTATTAGGGTTTGGGATTAAGGTTTGGGTTTAGGGTTTGGGATTAGGGTTTGGGATTAGGGTTCATGTTTTGGGGTTTGGGATTAAGATTTGGGTTTGGGGTTAGGGTTCAGGTTTTGGAGTTAGCATTTGGGTAGTAAGGTTTGGGATTAGGGTTTAGGGTTTAGGGTTTGGGGTTATAGTTTGGGGTTAGGATTCATGTTGGGGGCTTGGGGTTATGGGTTGGGATTTAGGGTTTGGGGTTAGGGTTCATGTTTTGGGGTTAGCATTTGGGTATTAGGGTTTGGGATTAGGGTTTGGGGTTAGGGTTCATGTTTTGAAGTTAGCATTTGGGTATTAGGGTTTGGGATTTGGGTTTAGGGTTTGGGATTAGGGTTCATTTTTTGGGGTTTGGGATTAAGATTTGGGTTTGGGGTTAGGGTTCATGTTTTGGAGTTAGCATTTGGGTATTAGGGTTTAGGGTTTGGGTTTGGGGTTATAGGGGTTGGGATTTTGGGTTTGGGATTAGGGTTCATGTTTGGGGTTGGGTATTAGGGTTTGGGTTTGGGTTTAGGGTTAGGGTTCATGTTTTGGGGTTAGCATTTAGGTATTAGGGTTTGGGATTAGGGTTATAGTTTGGGATTAGAGTTCATGTTTGGGGATAAGGGTTTATGTTTGTGTTTTTTGCTCTTTGTGTGTGTGTGTGTGTGTGTGTGTGTGTGTGTGTGTGTCTGTGTTTGTGTGTGTTTGTGTGTGTGTGTGTATGTGTGTGTTTGTGTGTGTGTGTGTGTGGTAATGCAAGCTTCTTATTTTTAAATATAGTCGTACACCAGTAGGTTTTCATGCCCAGACCCGGGTTTAATGGCTGATGATCTCCACTGATCTGCTGCTCCCTGAGAGGAAACCTTACAGGATGCTTGTGGCGAGGAGACACCATCGTTCATTAGGACGTCATTAGCGCAGATTGCGAGCGCGCCGCTCCCTGATCGAACCGTGATGGGTATCGGGACAGAGACAAATGAGAGCGGGGCATGATTTTGTGAAAAGACTCTTAAACGTCACGGCCATGACAGTGAGGGATTGTTTTTCCTTTGCTCCACAGCCGGCGATAATGAACCCAACCTCCGGACAGGAAAAGTCTTGGTTCCCCTTCTTTTTTTTTTGATGGGATTCTCTGTGCTCTTGCCTGAGGCGTATCCATTATGCATGTGCTGGGAGTCTAGTAGCACTTTTGTACCATATTTTGTAACAGATGTGATGGCTGGGATCCTAGAGGCGCCGAGGGAATACAGTTTGCCATGCATGTTTGATTCATTTCCCCTAAACGCCGTGTTCCTCGACCGTCCACACGGAGGAAGGCTCTCGTGGATTTCGCTTAGGCTTTCAGTTCAGTTCAATTTATTGTTCCAGCAACTTTCATTTAATATCCAGGCTGTGTGAAATCTAGACGTTTCTCGTTTCCTCCTGGTAAGCGCCGTTTTATTCGTTACTAAACGTCCTTTCCTGCATTCCAGCCCTGAAACACATTCCAAAATTTCAGTAGGCTACCCTGCTGGAAAAAAAAACAGGCTAGCATGGTGCTGGACTTGGTGGTGGGCGGCGTTTGTTGTGTTTAGAACATGTTTTTACTGGGGGTGCTGGATGGTCGGCACATGCTGGCTGAACAACAGAACGAGCAAGATCACAGCTTTGCCAGCAAGGTTACGCTGGTCAACCAGCAAAACCAGTAACACACCGGCTTAAACCAGCTTGGATCTGATGGTGGCCAAGGCTTGCTATTTCAGAAGGCTAGGAAAGAATTAAAAAAACGAAATGACGTGATTCTAACCATGATTTGGTTCCAAAAGGAGCATCCAGGAAGGGCTTGGTGTTTGAGGAGTACAGATGATCAGAGGAACTCCCTCCGGTTTATCACGATGCAGGTATGGATGTTTATGAACAGTCTCTGTTGCTTCCATCGGCCCAGGAACGGGTCTCTCCCGTTCGTAGGTGGCTCTGTCTCACCAGGGTCATCTCACCACCTTCGAACGTTCTGCAGAAACGCGGAACCTAATGGAGATGAACGCTGAGTTTTTTTAGCGCAGCCTTTTAAAACGCTGATTTCATCAGGACCCTCAGAAGAGGAGGAGGACGACGCTGACGGTTGACGGCAACACCGTGACCTTTAGACAGGCTTGGAGAGCTGTGGGGAGACAGCTGGACACCCCTGCAGCTCGCCCCGCTCCCTTCTCGCTCCCTGACCTTTTACACGCAATTTACTTAACACACGTCCCCACAATTCGTTCATCCGATCTTCCATCCAGCGCCCAATTGAATGCGGAAAGTAAATACGAGGGGCGCTGGACGAGACAAATCCAGGCTCGGCGGAGTTAAACACAAACACGGGTACTTATCAAGATGTGCAGATCGAAAGCTGTGGTGCACATCTGTATTCGGTGTTCAGACGCCGGGGGTTTTGAACTTAAATGACCTTTACCAAGGGTCCGGACCCCATACCATGATAGAGCCTGGAGTTTGGACTTGTTCGTCATAACAGTCTGGAGTCTTTGGTCCAAAAAAGATCTGGAATCTTGACTGATCTTCTAACAATCCACATTTCTATATTTATATTTATATAGGGACTGCGGTTAAGGTACTGGACTGTGGACCAGAAGGTCCAGGGTTCAAATCCCACCTCTGCCACACTCGGGTGTCTGAGCAAGGCCCTTAACCCACAATGGCTTGGATTGTGAGACTGTATGAATTGTAGGTCACTCTGGATAAGGGCGTCTGCTAAATAACGTTTTTTGGTTTGGTTTTTTTTTTTGTTTTTTTTTTGGGGGGGGGGTTGATTTATCTTTGGGACCTTGTATATGGAA